>MU183835.1:70325-84644 GCA_016904865.1 Pissodes strobi
ATTTTAGTTTGGTTTTCTAAAATCCATTTTTACATTTTTTTTGATAATAATCTCGCTGTAATAGGCGAGAATATAAATTCACCATTTGAATAAAAAAAATTGTCCCAAAAATAGAGCTAACTTAACCGAATGTGTGAAAATCATAAAAATGATCACACATTATATCCAAAGTGGCATTTTGCCAAGTTTTGTATTTATTTATTTTTATGGCAATTTAGAAATAAAGATGGTAGACATTTAAAAAGAGCAATACACATAAATAGACTTCGATGCGAAATACAGATTTTAACTGAAATTTTGCAGGCTAAGTTAATGCGGTAAAACAAAACCTGATATCAAATTGAAAAACAGGCAGCCCCAAAGGCGAAGAATCTAATTGTCATCAGAGTGATATGTACTATGCCAGTTATGCACAATTTGACAAAATACCCAATAGCATATCTAATTTAATTGAGTATCTGGAATGTGCTAATTGCTGCAATTCAATAATTACGTTTATTAAAATTTATTGTATGCACTAAATTATTATTGCATATTATTATGATTGATTTTGATGGCTGAATTATATAGTGTGTTGAAATAACTTGCCATATGGTTTAGTCATTGAACATGATGCCATTGGAGGCACGACCAGATTATATAAAATTTATTGCATTAACGGTTTCTTAACCCTAGAACCCCAACATACGTAAGTTTCTTTTTAATCAGAACGATTACATTCTTAATGTATATCTCCGCGTACAAAGCGTCCGGCAGTTCTACCTCCGCTAATTTAGTAGTCAAACGTTGCTGGACTGAATATCACATTAGTTAATATTGGTGTAGTACATGTAAAGTTCCACACGTAAATTTTGCGTATAGGTAGCGTTGATGTTGAATGACTCTATGTATGTTTTACGTCCAATTGGCAACAACGTGAGTATAATTTTTAGGGTCATGTCTGTTTGTACATGAATTTACTTAACTTTCAGCCCAAGATGAATGCAAGAGACATTTTATAATCCAAAAAGATATTGAGTGATAAAGATTTAGAGGATATTCTTGCAGCAAGCTGTTCTCATGATATACGCGACCTAGAAGGCATGGCTCCAGATGGGCCAGAAAAGATATATTCTTTATTTACAATGTCCGTATCGTTTTGCCCTGGCCATACAAATGTTAATAATATGGGTTTATTGTTTGGAATCTATATGTTCCATTATTTTGCCTGTGTACCATTGTTTGTAATTGCTTACTGCATAAAAATTAACCAACAAGATGTTAACTTGGGATATGTTGCTCTACTACTTTCTGTCTGTACTTTTATACCGAATTCCGAACTCGGATTCCGATGTACTAGTTTGCTCGCTGGTTTATCGTTTGAGATTCTTAGTTTCTTTGGGACTTAGATGCTTTTTTTTAACTCAGTCTTTTAGTGTCTTTGGTACTAGAAGCACCACTTGTAATAAATCGCCTACGAAGACCGTTACTTATACGCCAATTTGATTCATTTAATAACCAAGCATTTTTATCGTTTATTTTGATCTCAATATAGAGAGAAGCAACGGAAAATTTTTAATTTTTTTCAGGGTAACCTTTTAAATTCAAAGATTTTGTTTTATTTACGTTTAAAGTCATTCCCATTGCGTTATCTGTTAACAGATCTTTCGAGGATTTATTTTAACCTACATTTTCAACTTTTTTTCATCTATTTCTATTTCGTCATCTTCTTCTTGGCTTAAATTAATATTCTCATCGTAGTTCAGTTTTAAATCACATTCAATATAGTCATTCTCATCCATAAAAATATTTAGAGTATTTGCTTCTTTGTTTACGATTCTTAAGGCGGCCAGATACTCAGACAGACCTATCGTAATTTGAGCAAATGGCCATTTTTATATAAAATTAGTACCTATCCTAGGCCAAGTTATTTCAGCTTATTAGTTTGGGTTGGGTTGGGTTTGTTAGCCAACAACACTAGCAATAACACATAACGTGCATAAAAATATAATGCTTGCGTAAGTAACAAACTCCCAAATCAAACTAGCTAGGTCACATGTCACCAAATGACCGAAAAGAAGAATGCTTTGTTGTCACTCATTTATCAACGACTGTTGTTCCAAAGAGGCTGCGTTGCCAGAATATGGTATGAATAATTCCAATAATTCACAGATATAGATAGATAGATAGATAGATAGATAGATAGATAGATAGATAGAATATTCCCATTCATAAAAGTGGGTCACTTTACTCACTTGTTGCATAAATAACTATTATATCACTTGTTGATAAAAAAAAAATATACATATAAAACTTTAAACATCATTTCTCTTATCGACTAATAGTTGAATTTTCTTGTATTGAGATGTATACCTACCAAGAAAATATTTTTATCTCACTTCGGAAGGCAGCCAACATAGTATTTTATCAACTTTCGTTGTTGGACAAGAAAATTTAAATACTACGTAAATTCCTATTTCTGTTGTAGAGTGAGTATCATTGGTATCACCTTGGTTTATAAAGAACAGATTTTCAATATATTTATGCCGTATTTCTACAGTTTCTTCTTGATCAGTCTTATATATTCTAGGGCTATCTCGTACCTACTATCGGATGTCTCTATATCGTTTGAGGAAATGCCTTTGCCAGTAAGTGCTTTAATTTTTCCACGTTTTTCGTTAACGTGTTTACTGACAGTCGATATTCATTCAATATTCCTCAATATTTATGCCATTGTTTTGGTTTCCCTCGGGATCAGGTATTCTTTTAAGAATAGCATCGAAACAGCGAAACAATTTGATCCTGTAGGATTATTCCACACAAACTTGACATTCGCCTTTATATTTGCGATCTTAACGTTTATTTTTTTAATAAGTGCAGGAAATTCTGATTTGAGAATGCAACCACTGTTCATTATTTTCTATTCGGCAAGCACAGATCGCCAAACTTCGACGCTGCTTAGAGTAGGATAGGAGAACCTAATCAAACGACTCGTCAAAGTTCGCTGAATCAAACCAATCGGATTTGGTTCCATTGCAGACATTACCATCAGGACTTTCTTCTACGCACGTTGAATACAAGTGCAACAACTTGCAAACACCATATCAAATTGCTAGATTCGCTTGAGTCTATCCTTTCTACTCTCTTTTATCCGCGTCTTCATCAAACTTTTATTTTACCGGGATATTACTAGGATTGCTATCGTCGTATTTTATAATATTCGAAGATAGAATATTTTCAATTGCTTGTCCCAAATTTTCCAAAATCCCTCTAATATGTCCCTTCTAATATTTGCTCTCGATCGTATGATATTTTAGACAAATCGTTAAGTTAAAATCTTATTGCGACAGGGAAATTTTTATAACTCAATCTATTCCAGAATAACTATTTTTAAATTGTTTCATCTTATCTCATGTCCTATCAAAATAGTCTTTAATTAACTTGTAAAAGGCATACCCAACTGACCTAGCGCATTGTGCGCCATGCTTCTTAGTTTTTTTTTTTTGGTATATCTTGTCATATAATGTAGATTTTGGCACATTATGGTACTCTGCAGCGTGTGTAATTTTTTTATGCTTTGTTTAATATCATCGAGGGCTTCAATTAAGTTTTCTTCACTGTAATTTACTAAACGAATTACGATTTATTTTTTGTAATGTCTAGCCTTGGTTCAGCCTCATCCTTAAAAAATGAGTTTTATTTGACATTAAGGCCATTGCTTAAGAGAAAACAAACATTTTAACAAAATTGAGATGCTAGAGTTTGCCCCCGTAATCTGCCTTTACCCCGAAGGGCGGTACCTAGATAAAAAGGGTCGATGCTACATAAAAACTTCTAATTGAAAATATCCAAATGTAGTTAACGCCAAAAAATTAAAAACTCTGGTGGCCCAAGCTTCGAAGTCTCCCATTGTTTTCAGAGCGATTTTCGCTATGTCACTTATGCAGAATTTTACAATAATTATCCAATGTCAAACCTCATTTAGTTGACCGCCTGGTTTGTACTAATTGCTGCAGTTCAGTTATATAATTTATTCAGTATTGAAATTTGCTGTATGCAATAAATTTTTAATCATATTAATATGTTGAATTGTTATGGCTACATTTTACAGTGTACTATTAGATCGATCAAATAATAAATGAACACATCAAAGGATTCCTATTTACTGCTAAAAATGCATGTGAATTCGCTACATTTTTCACAACAGTTTGCTTACAATTTTGTCCAGTGGCAATCCAATACAAGCAAATATTATTCAAAGGGCGTCAGGTGGATAATATTTACTTTGCTTCCATGGCAACAATTAGTTTAAGCATCACTTGCTGCCAGTAGAATCCAGTGTATGAGAAAACATATACTTACGCTTGCCAACAACGGCATTTCAGCTGCAAATTTTATGAAAATGGATGTACATTAGGCAGAGTTCTATTAAATATACAAAGCTGAAACAATATTGTACTTGTATGATAATCTGCTATAGATACCCAGGAAAAACCACTTATATAATATTTACACTATACAATTCTACTTTGTTACAAACATGTAAAGTAGTATTGTTTTGTGGATAATGCCGTATTGCTCACAGCATCGGGTCAGAGATTTGATATGCGCCAAATAATAATTTTACGGATTATACAATGAGATAGAGAGACTGGTGAACTTGCCGGTAGGTTGAAAAAGAAAACAATCAGCTGTGACCTCAATTAAAGGATTTTTTAAGGTCTTAATATCGAGAGTTATATGGTACCTCCATTCGAGTCCTAGACTTCATCATAAAGCCACATTTATTTTTGCCGTGGCGTATGTTGAGTGATAACACCCTTATGGCACCCTAATTTAACTGTCAGGTGAGCACCGATGTTGCTTTTTGATTCAATGATAATCGTGACAATGAGCGTAGGCGCTCAAGTAGAAGGTATGATCCATAAAACTTTTTTGTTTTTGCTAGGTTGTTGCGGAATAGCTATGGCTTTGAAGTATGGGAGCTCGCATATTGGCTCTGGTCCCCTAGAGAGCGCGTCCATGGGTAATTGATACTGGAACATTTCGAAGAGGAAAGTCAGATACCTCCCGCAAGCCAAACGGGCATATCCGACACCGTTTGACCCAGACTGCGCGGTTGTCAACAGAGACGGTTTCCAAGATGGGCGGCTGAAACACAAAGGCACCAACACGTGGTTGGTAAACGCGATGTTTTCAAACTTGCCATGAACTTCCAACCATGAACTAGAGCTATTAAAGATATCCTCAGGTGTATAGACGCAGTGTTTCAGAATCCCACAACTCCATCCATAACGGTAGTCAGCCTCATCGGATCTGGGGGGGGTAAATATTCGAAAGGCTATAAGGGCCAGAGCCTATCACAGGAAAGAAAGATATTTGCATTAAAACATACAACATAAAAACACTCAGAACGTAGAGATACCATCAGTAAATGACAAATATCAAATGAAATATCATAGGCCTATGTGAGACGCGGCTTCTAGGTGAATGTACAAGGCCATCCATTTTAAAGTAAATATTGCGTGCCTCATCCTGTTGTCAAATTATATTGTGACAAATTTGTACTGGTAGTTGATCTAAAATGGCCTCAATATCATTCTGAAGAAGATTTAGGTATCGTTCTCCAGATAGTGATCCATTAGAGAATACTTGCCGGAAAATTCGGTTATTGAGTATACCATACCAGGCATGAAGATTAATCCTTCCTTGGTATTTAATATTTTGAAATTTCCTGAGATTTTCTGTTGCCCCACGATGTGTGTCGATTGAATATGCCGGATGTGTTAAAGGTGGCTTCGTTCTTCCTAAGAAATTTCTTAAGTTAGATCCGGATCGTTATTTTGTTTTCCGATTATAATTTGAAAAACAAAATGAAATCGAATTTCTGTTTTTGCATGGATTAAATTCTGTACTGGAGGAACATGATATAGGACATAGCTAAAGTATTTCAGAATTCTTTGAACAGTTCTCAGCTTACCCTTCGTCTTCTGGGACCATAGCGTAAGTCCCGAACCGCGTTAGAAATCGACTTCATGGTATCCAGCCTAAAATAATTTAAAACTGCCCGATTGCGGTTTCTTTCCGTAGCCGTTTTTAAAGACCTGAAAAATGTGTCTCTTAAAATAAGGCCTTAAATTTGTGTGTGAAAACCTCATTATAAACAAATATGCAAAAAGTTGTTAAAATATTTTCAGAATTATTGACTTTGACAAATAATGTATGACACTAATCACCTGATATGTAAATAGTGTAACTAAAGAGAACATTATTTTTTTTTTAAATAAAATATTCTAATTTTACTTAATGACATAATTTTTTATCATTTCATACATTTAAAAATACAAAGTTCCCAAATACTAAGTAAAAAATAGCATGTTCAAAAGTGAAATGTTTATGTCATAACTCTTTTGTTTTAATTTCAATTGTTTTTTGATTAGTTTGGATTAGCGTTTCAATTTCTCCAGAAACAAATACGTTAAATATATATTTTGGATTTTGATCTCAATAATATTAAAACTGAAAAAAACACACCTTTTGATTTGAAATGGATGACCACTTACCTTCGGGAAATGTCCTCTGCCAGCATAACAGCGAAACAAAACACAGCAATGCTGGAGTAGCGCTTGTAATAGGTAAAAAAATCTAAAACCAAATAAGAAGGTATGCTACGTAACGTGCGTAATAAAAACGTCAATACATAAAAGTTGTCCTAGAAAACCAAAGGACTAATAAAGGAGAAACGTGAAACGATTATAGAAACACCAGTATATGCAAAAATTAATACAGATTTTAGCAAAAGGATTCGCAAAGAAGTAAGATAACATAACAATAAAAAGGTATAACAAATAATTGAACAGCCAAAATAAAATACCAAGAGGATACAGTGATTATAGGTCAAAAGTAAATTGCTGAAATCACAAATGGTTTTTACTTAAAACTCCTTTCAAGCCACACCCCTAAGCCGTATCAACAGGGTACAATAATAATTAATGTAGGCTCGGAGGAAGTGCCAGAGATACCCTTACAAGAAAAATGTCTGGCGCTAAAGCAGATGAAAAATGGAAAATGTCCCGGGAAGGACAGGATAAACACCGAAATGTTCAAAATGGGGTTCTGACACAATCTTTACAAGTTCTCTTCAATAAGCGCCTGCTTTCTGTCGCCTAAGTCATATAATTTAGAATCCTGATATGGCCATTTGTTTGAAAAGGAAAGTCTACAATTGTTGTGTATTGCCTATTGCCACGTATGGCTAAAGATACAGAAAGACCGATAGAACATAAAATGTTGGTGATCAGTTTCAGACAACAAGTATAAAATGCAAACATCAGACGAAGAACAAGCAATTACACATATTATATAGATCACCCAAAGTTAAAATGGCAATGGGTTGGACATGTGGTACGACCAAGTTCAGGGAGGTGCACGTTGCACAGTGGCCACCCGGAGAATCAAAGAGGGAAACTGGTAGACCTTCATAACATCATAACATTGGCTGGACAATATTAGAAAACATACTGGAAGACAATGTTTTCAACTAGCCCAAAACAGGAGCTCATCCAGCAGTGGACCAACAGAGGCTAATGTAGAAGAAGAAGAGGAAGAAGAAGAAGAATGCAATATATGAAAATATGCTGTTTCAGTTGCGCTATATAATGATTTTACACTAAGGTTTTTTTCATGAAATGCCTTATTCAGCAACTAAGCCAAGTTAAATTTATTGAGATAGCTAGGTATCACAAACCAGTTCATGTCTATCATGGATATATTTCACAATGTTAACAAACAAGCAGAAACTTGAAATTTAAACAAAGGCATATTTTCCAGACTTAGAGTTTACAAATTCCAAAACTGCATATTAAAAGAAATTTCTGATAAAGTAGAATCGTGCTTATAATATGTGGCTGAAACATAAGGAAACCAACATTTAAACTTACTACTTCTATATTTGAAAGTATCAAATAGATTTGAACTTCTAATTTTAGGCTATTGAACTCGTATGTTCTAGAAAATAAATCGTATGTAGAATTTGTATGAATAATTTATCATAAGTCAAAACTTTATGAATAATGTCAATAAAGCAACTTTAATTCCATTTTAAGATGGATTTGGCATTATAGCGAAGGGTTAGTTACATATTAAACTATATAGGATTGATGCTATGATGTTAGGGGTGATAGTTTCGGGTGATAAAAGTTTTCTCTCAAAACGCTCGATAGAGAGTGCTTTAATTTGTATTGTCTTTAAGGATTTCCCGGTCTTTCGGCATCCGGGCTCTCAAACTGCAGTCCAGAAATAGCTCCCAGGTTTCTTAGTGTAGGCAGCGAATATTAACTACGACAAGAAGGCCCACTCAATGGCCAGAGAGCGCTACAAAGGAATCGTAGTTTATTTTCTTCGTTGCCTGGTAACGATCGGCGAACTTCGCTGCACACAGGTTGAATTTAAATAAAAGCTGGCCCTAAACGAAATTTTCGTTTGCGGTACATTTAATCAAATTTATGACGAAATTATTTATAGCACTCTGATACTCTAGTTGGCATTGGAAAAACACAATTGATATCTTCTGAATAATTGTATGCAGCGCCCTGTCAAACTTACGGTTTTTTTTTATTATTATCACCAAATAAATATTTTGATAAAGTTTGTATTCAACTGGCTGTTTCAAACATCTGTTACCGTTTTTAATTAGTTATTATTGATAACAATACTCAAGGTGTGTAATATCTAATATTTAAAAGATTTTGATTTTGTGTTAATGATTTCACCATATTTCCGAATACAAATATTCTGACAAGAGACATCAAGAAGAAAATGTTGCGCACAATATTTTTACTGTATATTTCATTCCTATTTTGTAATACAACACAACTAAAAAATAGCGATATTATCTTATATCGAATATTGACTCCGACTATAGAATTTACGCGTGAAAATCTGACAAAGGATGAGCTGGTATATGGCCACCGCGTCAAAGGTCGCCTGCCAACATGATGATTGTTTTATTTGTATCATGGCCCGCCGATATTCTGCTAGTTTTCGCGCGGAGATGGAGACACACCGTTGACATGCCGCCGCGAAGAGTTATTTTTCTTATCATATAGTTTTGCCCAAATACATAATAAAAAGATAAAGACTGATGTACTATACTGCTAACGTGCTAACACTCCGTTGAGGTTATGTGTTGGTGTTATACCTAATTGTGCAATAACTGAAGCCAGATTATCAGAAAATGGCGCGTCGAAATGAGGATCCCTTATTGGCTAAATTTGTAACGTGCGCAGTTTTCCCTCCCTGCTGCTGTCTTGTTTAAGCATTTCCGTTTCTCTATTTTTTTGCTTCATATGTTGTACTTACTGAAAGTATTTTCAAATGGTTTTATGTCATTTAAATTACCCTTAACGCAACGCATTATTAAATTGGAATTATAAAAGCTATATCTGTTGTAAAGTCGTCGGTACGGGTGACATTTATACATTCCGTAAATGTATACGGCACCTAGCCCTATCCCATTGGTTGGATTTAAAATTTCAACCAGTCAAACTTCGAGTGACACATGCGTGTACGGAATGTAAATCGGTGCCATATGCACTTACGGAATGTAATAACAGTTTATTGAGCAGCATGTCTTTGCGATTCAGTGGATCATATTTAGCAAGCCTGGTGGCGGCAGTAGTTAGACGTTGTGCTTCTGATACGATGCTTCGGTTTGCCTCCGAGTTCGATTCCCGTCAGTGACAAGCGTTTTTTTAATTTTTTTAAAGGTTATGTTTGTTTCTTTTTTAAATTTGGGGTGGTTTGGGTTAGTTTTGGTTAGTTTGAGTTAGTTTGGATTAGTTTTGGTTAGTTTGGGTTAGTTTGGGTTAGTTTGGGTTAGTTTTGGTTAGTTGTGTTTGATTGCACCCCGGAGCGAGCGAAGCTAGCGAAGGACCATGCGTGAAGTTAACAGTACTAACTACAAAACGCATATTTGAAGACGCTTTAAAAGACACCTCTTATCCTTTCCGAACTTCTACCATACTCTTTGAAGCCTTCGGAAAATATGTATACTGCAAGAGTAGTTATTATATTCCGTACACGATTATGGCACCCGCCGCGCGTTGATTGGATAGAAGTTCAAATTTTAAATGGTTTGACCAATAACAACACCGAGGTGCCATATACATTTACGGAATGTATAAATGCGTACGGGTCGGCAAGAAATTGAATAATCGATTAAACGCTTAATATTTTAGCAAATAACTGAATAAGCGATTAATCGAAATAATCGATTATCGATATTTTCCGAAATATTAATCGATAAGTCGATTAATCGGTAATTTCTTAAAAGTGAATCGAATAATCGATTATCGTCGCCCACCCCTAATCCCATAATATTGTAGTAAGTGAAACTGAAGCTGAAATTTCGGTAGAATCATTATTGCTGATGCAAGACTGATGTTATTATAAAAAGAGGTAATAAATACTTTGGCTGAATCAGCAGATAAAAATTTATAATTTATTTTTAATTTATTTTTATAAGCAAGTGTTTTTGAGCAACAACTGCACTGATGCTTTTATATTTTTTACGATAGCGATAACTCTGAAATACATGTATGGCAAAATTGCAGGCCCTCATCAACGCGTTTCTGTCGTCCGCTTAACATTCATTTTGCTCGTGAGACTCCTGAATTAACCATTGCAAAAACAAAATTTGGATCATCGAATTAAAAATTTAAAACCCTTTTTTTACAACGAAGGAGCCCTTAATTTGCAAAATCATTTTTTAAAACGGTTTAAGAACATACAAATGATTTTTATATATGATTTTTAATCGTTAGTGATAATTGATACACGCTATATAAATATAGATGATGAGCTAAAAATTCAAAAATTATTTGTCTAAAACACGATATATTAAACGTTTAATACTTAATAACTTTTATGTCCTATTTCTGATAAACCTTATTATGGCCAGCTTTCGTAGAAATTCGACCAGTGTGCGCCGGGTCCAAAGGTCATATGCCAGTATCATGCTAGTTTTCGCGCGGGGAAGGAGACATCCGTTGACGTGCCGCCGCGGAGAGTGAATCTTCTTATCGTAGTTAATATTCGCTGGTGTAGGTTAACATGATATATGTTAGATCGCAAGGGCATTATCCAATAAACGCCTATCTAATACCGCGCGTCATAGATACATGATTATTGATTCAATATCTTCCGATACTCCGTTGGTATTGAGTTGAGGTTCGGATACGACAATTTAAATCGCATCAGGGTATTTTACCGCTTCCTCGTTAAACACGTATTGTTTTAGTTCAAACGTCTTAGTATAATCCAATTGCACCAGTAGGGTTGTTCGGTCATAAGCCTTGGCAAGCGAGATGAAAACTGATGGCTATTCTTTCTGAAAGAGTCAAAAAAGCATGCATGATCATGACCTTTATCAGAAACATAGTCTCTTAAATCGGAAATAGTAGTTTTCCTAATCAGTGCGCAAAGTTATGTTTTCCCGCACGCAAAAGTAGTTAGACGAACGACGAGAAGCGGAGTTCGGATAAGGTTTAAGCGCGGGAAAACTACTTTGCGCACGTGTTAGGAACAATATTTTTCTACGAGTAAAATAACTATACATTTTTTAAAAATTTTTATTGCCATCAAAAACAACAACTCGTAACTACCTTTTTATAATTATTAACAACATGTCTTCCTTTTGAAACGCGACAATACTGACAAACCAGGAAATTACATCAAGTACGACATTTTTACCTTCACGATCTGCAATAAATTTAAAAAACGCGACCAACTGCACATTTAATATTAATATTGTTAATAATAATAAATAGGTAGTTATAAGTTGATGTTTTTGATGCCAATAAAAATTGAAAAAAAAATGTATAGTTGTTTCACTCGTAGAAAAACATTGATCCT
Organism: Pissodes strobi; assembly: GCA_016904865.1. NCBI lineage: Eukaryota > Metazoa > Arthropoda > Insecta > Coleoptera > Curculionidae > Pissodes > Pissodes strobi. The sequence continues at coordinate 82,218 of MU183835.1, forward strand.
AACACGTGCGCAAAGAAGTTTTCCCCCACTTAAAGCTTATCCGAACTTTTATCAAGTGTGATTTTATAAGTGTGCGGGAAAGAAAAAAAAAATCCGCACAGTGTGCGGGAAAGTGCTACTTTGCATATGCAAAATTGTGCGCAAAGTAGCTTCTTTGCGGTCACTCGTAGAAAAAATAAATAGATGGGTTCGGCAAGTGATAAGAGTCGTCTTGAATATATGCGGGGGCAGTTTATCTTTACAGAACATTTTCATACATTCCGGATCGTGCAATGTTCTCTTGACACCATGAAAAACATAATTTCTTGATTTAAACCCAATTAAGGAATTCTGGTATTTCTCATAGGATATAATGTAAACAAGTAATTCAAATAAAGTGGGGTAATCTAACACTCTGATCTATGAAGAAATCGATCAAATTTAAATAGGATCATTGGCAATCGTAGCAAAAGGGCCAAAGCATGAATCAGTGATTCGTACGTATGTTAAAAGAAGCTACTAAATTCTCGTCTTTTGCTCCCTCTGAGTCAATATATTATTGATTTATGATTATGAAGAAATCGATCAAATTTAAATAGGATCATTGACAATCGTAGCAAAATAGCAAAAGTATGAATCAGTGAATCGTGCGTAGCTAAAAGATGCTAGTAAATTCTAAATGTGTTTTGCTCCCTCTAAGTCAATATATTTTTGCCATTCTTCTTTATCATCGATCAGTTACGATAACTATATTCGTTATTACAGCAAATCTCAAGTATACGAAACTTTATGCGACTCATAACTTTTACGAAACTTGCTTTAAAGCTGAAACTGAACAATCGTTTGCCGTAAAATAAGGTTGATTTCAGTCAGCTATTTGAAACAAAGGGCCCCGCAACTTCAATATACTGCCAGTCTCGGGAGCCGCAGCGCTGTTACTCTATTTTCTTTTGAGCAATTTGTTTCGGTCATTTAACATTTTATTCGTTATAGTTTATTAAGTGCATTGTTAAGATTTTATGTTTCAATACTTAAAAACTAAATAATTGAGAAGTAAAAATCATTTTTTTTGTTGTTAAATTGGACGCATGGCTATTATATACCGGATGACTTAGATTCAATATAGTCCTCCTGTAACTTTGTTGTTAATTTCAATAAAAATTGGATACTTTAAATGTTAATATAACTGCAAAGTTGTATTAATTTGAAACTATTAGAAGTGCCATGGCACTTCCGGTTTGCACCCAACTTTTGTACTTTAAACACTAGATATTTCTTCTTTACATTTTCTTTTGAATGATGGATTGGATGGATTTCAATAGGGAGAGAGTAACTCTATAAATCTTAAAATTATCAAGTCGCTATAACATTTTTTTTGTTTTTTATAGACACTCAAAAATTAGTTAAAAATTGTAAACAACAATAATACCCTTGTTTTAAATTCATATTTCAAAAACTACTCGGTTTTATAGAAAACGTTGATAATTTTTGAATTCATCTAGTTCGAAACTATCGGTATCAAATCAGTGCATGCTAAAAATATTCAACGGGTTTTTTAAAATAAAAAAGTTGAGTGGCGCTTCCGGGTAAATAGGAATAACCACCAAATATCTGATATTTCAAGAATAATATAGCCTTGTATTTACATTGACATTGACATCCCTTATATTTACATTAGATCTGGGCCATTTGATACATAGTGTGGATGATCTAGTTAAAGTTTTGTAAGTAGGGATAATAGAGCATGCCTTGATATAGCGGTTATATTGTCATAATTGTCAGCTTTCTCATTTTGCAGATGTTACATCCAAAAAAGGGAAATTAATGATATATCCATTAGAAAATCTGTATCGACAAACACACTCAAAAATCTTTCTCCAGGTATGTTAGTGTCTAGATAGTTACTTGAATGCCACCTACTGGATCTGATATGATATTAACAAAAACGCCCGGAAAACGAATCCTAATACCGCTAGTGAGATACGACCCAAACTTATAATTTTTTAAATATCATTAAATTTAATTTTTTTTCTCTTTAAAATGATATATAACACTTGATATTTTCTTTTTTTAAAAATCTCAAAACCTTTTAAAATACTAAAATTAATGTCCCATTTTTGTAGTTGGCTAAAAGATTTTACTTAAGAAATAAAAGAATGCGTTATACAAATATACATATTTTAATAACCAGACAAAATAATTTAAATATAAATATGGATTAAAAACATTGTTCAAAATGATTACCGTTACCGATAGTACTCACAAAATGACGTAATTCTATTTAAAGCATTTAAAATTACAATATTCCGTCCTTCTAAATCTCGAAAAGCTTGATGGGTTGCGTTTCCCAGTTCGTCGACGTTGTTATGTCGATTGGCATAAATCTTATTTTCTAAGTATCCCCAAAAAAATAAAATAGACAAATCCGGCGACCTAGGGGGCCACCTT
>MU183835.1:85044-96663 GCA_016904865.1 Pissodes strobi
TATTGAGAGGTATTACTAATAATTTTGTTACATGTGATAACTATATTGATTCTACATTTGTTACCGTATTTGGTGTAAACGGAATATTGTGCCAATTATTTCCATTCCGCTGAGGAATGTATTAATTATTAATTAAAATAGATACATATCTCGCTATATTGTTGATTTTGTCTTACGGTGTCGGAGAATTTAAATTACATGCTAGCGTATAAATTTCTAAGCCCTGCAAATCATAGAAACTGATCAGTCGATCGTAGCATAACATATATTATTTGTCTATATTAAAACTAGTACTACTGCACACCATGCTAATTTGCGGCATAAAATTGTTTAATTATCGGAAAATTGGTTCGTGATATTAGCAAAAGCCTATTAGTCTTTAATTTTCTTTATTTCCTTTGAATAATAACATCGTTATCTCTTTATTATGAGCAATCGCTCTTTTTTGAATGCATGCGTTTTCTGAAGGTATGCCTTTTTTGAATGAGCTTGTCACCTCAGTTGCAATTTCCTAATATTTTTAACTGTAACAGACAGATTAAAGCAAACTGTGAAAATCATTTTTTACATTTTAGAAAGTGTACAATTTTAGCGCAGTTAATAAATACATTCAAATTTTGCGTATTGTCCATACCTCAAATGAGTTTGCCATTTAGCGTGTGCGCCAGACCTACGTGTAGTGAAATATGGCTATGGAAATAACATTTTTAGTTATGGGAGGTTTGAATATTAATATCGGCTTTTTCTAGGAGCATCAAATTTAAATGTTTTCAGTGAATCGCAAAATGCTCAATATTAATACAGTATTTCCGAGCCCATGATGATAAAGTGGTAGAGCTGTCCATTTTTCTCAGAAAGTAATTTTTTCGACTATATATTTATATCTTATGACTGTTTGCTCATGCTTGACAAGTCTACTTCTACCTACTACTTTTTGCAATTGTTGTTTTAATATCGGCTTTTATTACGGACATCAAACTATCAGTGGATCTGGATTGTATTTTATTTGTATTTCCTTATTGATACTTAAGCCATACAATATATGGATGTGCAAGTCAAAGTCCTATTTTACTAAGTACGCTGTGTGACATTAGATTATAAAAAGTACTAATAAATTTACACCTAAACATTCTAAAATGAAGAGGACAAAAAGTTTCAGAGTAGAAAGCCTATCGAACAGAATAGTCTTGACCGCATTCTTAAAGAACGACTTCTGACCGACTGGGAACGTTTATTATGAAGCTTTTTCCCCACATAAATGGGAGATCTCTCAACCTTTGCCAGTTTATGCGAATTCAAGGTTCAAAGGTAACCATGTCTTGTGAAATATGAGTGAAAATCGAGTCCAATAAATAATAAGGACCTAAAAATATAAATGCTAGAAAATGTCAGTATCTTATACCTATCAAAAATAGACTGATAACTCTCCCGATTCAGCATTTCAAACAACAACCTGATAACCCTCTTCTGGGCAATGAAGACTCTACTGCGCTTAGCACAATCCCCAAAAAAATAACACCATACTTTATGTGGCAATATATCGAGGAATAGTAAATATTCAGTTGTTCTTCTATGTTAAGGGTATTTTTCAATCTCGAAATTGCAAAGAAACCTAAGTTAATTGTGGATGCCACATATTCGACATGTGATGAGGGGCACATGTCGAATATGTGGCATCCAAAATTAACTTAGGTTTCTTTGCAATTTCGAGATTGAGAGATACCCTTAACATAGAAGAACAACTGAATATTTCTCATTGCCCAGAAGAGGGTTATCAGGTTGTCGTTTGGAATGACATTTTCTAGCATTTACATTTTAAGGTTCTTATTATTTGCTGGACTAGATTTTCACTCATATATCACAAGGCACGGATACCTTTGAACCTTGGGCCCCTTGTGATAAGGTGTCATCCAGGTGGAGCCTCATAAATTATGCACACATGCTTTAGAGAGTCAATCTTAAAACTTGGCATATTATTACGGGATCTAAAGTTAATAAAGACAGTTTTAATAAGATCCAGTATTAAGCCATTACTGGCACACCACCTGACGAACTGATCCATAATACTACTAATCTTCAGTCGGAGCTCCTCAGCAGGCTGCGCTGAGACCCACAACGTTTTCAAACTACAGGTATTTAAATATTTTATTTTTCCGTGTTTTTTAACGAGCAGTTTATTTTTTATTCTAAACTTGTTATATTTATTTTTTTTTGCACTCCCAGTACACCAATCTTAAAATTCAAAGGTTTCTAAAGTAAGGCACAATATTCCATTATGAGCAACATTTTTGATAAATTTAGAAATAAAAAAAGTTTTGCTTATTGTTAGAAAATTCGATGTTATTTTTATATAAAACTCTCTGAGTTGACAAGGTAATGTAAAGAGTACTAAAATATAAATCAAAAGTCTAAGTAACTTATTTTTTCATAATCTGTCGACCTGCATCATCTTCCGGTTTTCGGACACTTCTGGTTAAATCGGAAATTGATTGCAGAAAATAAATAGATATAAAAATTTAAGATAGGCCAGTACACACCGTTTCGCTCTAAGTTTTGCCATTTAGACTCTACAGCCTGTCACAGTACATAAATTGTCAGTAATATTTCGAAATCGTTATAGATATCAAATAAAAATAGGTTTTTTATAGGGTTCAAAACTACAGTAAAAGCGTTTATAGGAAACTTCACATCCCCTGTATTTGATTACATTAAGTATGTTCCTTTAAAACCTAATCGGAAACCCGCATATTGCAGTTAGGCAAAGCCTAGAAACCTTCCCCATTGGAAGAATTTTCCTAATTTTAATGAAATTTGGCCTTTATTTGTTTGGGATATACACCTTTGTCCGACGACCCTAAAATCACTTCAAATTATTTCCTAAGTAAATAAACCCATTTCCGATCCCTCAGTGAGGAAGCACACCTTGTATAATAAGCTCAGCTTGTGTATAAAGTCGTGTAACTTTAGCAAACACAGAGTACAGTATGAAAGATGTGGGTAACTGTTAAATTTAGAAGGCATAATATTAAATTAAAACATGGCTATAATAATTTTTACAGGGGATGGAGAAGCTGAATGATGTAGCGGTTAATTTTAAGTCCTCCCACCCTTATGGAATATATTTGCCATTAAACTAAAAAGTCAGTTGGAAATTATCGTGCCGGAACTAACATGTTAACATAACCATACACTGATGCATATGTTACTTCAAATTATTATTAAAATTGTTTAAATTTTTCAAAGTTGCCTATTGATTGAAATAAGCTCATGAAGTTGATTTTTTTAACGTCACCTTGAAAATTTTGATACCAGCATTATAAAGTAAGATAAATAACAGAATAGCAATGAGTTTACTATAAAAAAGATTAAACCCATCCTAACATACGTTTTATTTTCACTTCTTTTGAAGATCTTATTTTGAATGGTTGGAAGGGATACATGAAATCTCTAAAATATATTATGCCTTCTAAAGAAGAATATATGTGGTAATGATTTATGGGAAGCAGTAGGATGTGCAAGAGGAAGATAATCGAATAAATCCAGATCGCATAAATGAGACGCTATATTTATTATAGTATAAAAGTTGGCTACAGAGGGGTACGCGGGTGCAGTCGAAATTATATCCATTACATGTTCGGTTTTTACCGGCATAGTGAGAGCTGCATCACAAGAAAGCACCGTGGAAGTATTTCCAAATTCTATACACTCAACGAGCGGTGCGTGTGCGGAGAAGATGGAGGACGTTGGACTTGAAGCGCTGTAGGTCGTAGTTTTCGGGAAAGACGTTACTCGAAAGTCAATTTCAGAGCGTGGAGGTCCTCCAGAAAAAGGAGGGTTGTAACAGCGACGTCCTAGATGTTCGCAACTGAATCGTATGTTGTTGAGTAGCATGTGTCTGACAGGTGTTTCTGTGTGGCACAACTCTGGGCGGAATCATAAGTGCCAGCCCGTTCGAACACCTTCCGTAGTAGCATCGATGGTAAAGAGATAGATTCGCCACTTTTCTTCGATGTTCAAAGCTATGAAAGTCTTTACTCAACTTTGGGTCATCCACAGGACATACCGCTCTCCTATGTATGAAGTCCAATATCTTGAGCAAGTGTTTGGGTGCCTAGCTCCACACACGGGAACATTATTCCAGAGATGATCATATCTGGGGTAAGAGCTGATGGTGTGCATACATCTTTGTTGCTCTATAGAGTGTTTCTAGCTTTTATGCTGCCTCCTTGGCGATTTTAGTGAGTGATTACGCCAAGACATGTTGTTTTCTACATTGATGTCCAGCAAGCTTATGGATAAAACCAGAGTCAGTGTTTGTGCTGTCATTGATAAGTCAGGTCCTGCGGTGTTTAATTTTTTTTTTTGAGAAGGCAGCTGCTTGAGTCTTTCCTGCGTTACACTGGACATTGGTTTCCTCACCCCGTTCCACAATGACATTCGTATCCTCATTGATAGCAGCAATCTGATTTCTTCCTTCGCGTTTGGATGGACAGAGGTCAATAAAATCAGCGGCATGAGCGTGCCATCATCTGCAAAGCTGTAAATAGAATTACTTGTTCTATCTCAGAGATCGGTGATATAGAAGAGGAACTGGGTTGGAGATAATATACACCCTTGAGGAACTCCGGCATTGATTTTAAATTTCTCCGAGAGATGTCCCTCAATACCAACTCGGATGCTTCGAAAGTCCGGATATCTCCCGTCGATCTGTGCTTACGGAGGCCATACTGGCGATCGTTTATGATGCCTGCCGATTCGAGATATTTAAAGAGTTGTTCGTTGACCAATATCTCCATGACTTTGGACATGATCGGAACTAAGGCAATTGGAGGGTAGTTATTTGGAAGTGTATTGCGAGCTAAAGGAAACATATTATAGCAACATATAATTTTTTCATGGAAATAAATTGATATGGTGGAGTACTGAAAATGTACAGAATGATCGAAATTAGTAGGGAAAAAATCACCATAAGATTCTGTTGAAAGTAAAGGGGCGCCAAAAGGCCCTAATGTTGCATGCAGTATTCAAGTATTTACATGCACAAGTGCACTTCTGGCAATTTGTATAATTATTCTTTAATTCAAGATTAGTTTACGTGCAAAACGCCAGAAGGCTATAGATGGAAAAATAAAAGAGATAATTCTGATGCTATGAGCATTGGTGCGGCACTCGATCGACCACTTTTTTTCCTGGCAACGTGGTGCCTTAATTGCTCGAATCATCCGAGGGTTACCGCCGCATGGTAAAATATTGTCAGCGCATTGATGTCTCCAAGTCGTTTCACATGCGCCCATAAGGATAAGCCTTCTTATCGTAGTAGAATTTTCTTTGATTATATCCAAGTAAAATAAAATATTGTACAACTTTAATAGCCTTATTACAAAAAAAAACGAACCATGTTGATATCATCATGCTCACGTGGTTATCCCTCACCAATTGTCTTCTGTGGAGGAGAGAGTGAGGATGCGCATTGTTTAGGCAGTTGCGGATGCCACTTGGTTAGTCAATTATTTTTTTCTCCTGTTGCTTTTGATTCCCAAATGGGTAAACATTCCCCTCCATTATTTAAAGCCGACGATGAGAGGGAGTTGCCGCTTTAAGGAATAATGATTTTAGATCAGAAACAATGCAAAACATGTATAAGGTTATGCTGGGAGAATTCGACTTACCTGAGACATCCGTAAATGATGCTGGTATATTCATGTTTTTCTTGGAATTTTTTAGTCCATCATATTTCTCTGCGTACTTTTTTTAGAAACAGCCGTGAAGCTCTAAGTCAGTTAGGAAGATATTAATTTTTCATGGATTTTCATAAAAATAAGTCTTATACTTCGAATACAACAAACATCTTTAAAAACTACTAATTGTTGGCCAAATGATAATCCTGTCGCAGAATTACCCATTTCTGTACCATCCAATGAAGTGCTTTCAACAGGTCTTTTAGGGCAGTGGTCAGATCCTGTGCTTGTGACGTGGAGTCCCGGGTTCGATTCCCGTCAGTGGTAAGGCGTGATTTTTTATTTTATTAAGGCTATGTCTGTGGTCCTGACTCTTTTTTCAGCTTCCAACCGCAAAAATGCAATGAAATGTATAAATCTTCATATTTCAACCTAAATATTATTTTAGAATATTAAGAGACGTATCCCTTCAAATTTCCTATAATGCATCAAGAGCAAAGATATCTATTTAAACTGGTAAAAATACGGAAGAATGTAAAACTTTAGAATTTTTACGATTTTCCACATTTTCCCTTTAAAATCGCTTTTCTCTTATTTCCCGAACTTTTATAGCACAGATAGCGGGGTTTTCGAATCTAGGATTATATATTTTTTGAAAATAGCTATTTGTTGGCTGGCACGTAAAATAAAATGAAATTTTTCAAACTGAAAAGCAAAAATATCACCAATTCGGTATTGTCAATCGTATCAATGCGATTTTTGGTATGTTGTACTCGTTGCTCTCCTCTTTAATGTACGGAAGTTTGTTTGCTTTATATCATCCCGGTAATAAAATTTATGTAGTGACGTGTCATGTCAAAACTCGAAATAGGGAGAAATTTGAATTCAACTGGCTTACCCTCTATGAATGACATTATTATTTCTAGCGTCTTCTTCTATTAGTACGTGCGTAGATTCTAGACAAATTATCGATGTTTCTATACAAAAAATTAATTTTTCGAGAAAAAATAACCTTCATTTTTTGACTTACAAATCGATGTTTTTATAATTTTTCCGCAAGTCTATTTTCCTGACATTTTCAAACAGAAAAACATCTAAGGAGTTTTCTCCTGGAAATTCCCTATCGAAATGTCTCAGATATTCTCAACCTTTTCGGCGACCCCTTCTTTAAAAATATACAACATATATGGTTTATAAAAGCAAAATTTAAAAGAATCACACTTGTGACGTAATAATAACATGGAAACGAAAAATCAGATTGCCACAGTCAAATGACCTTCGGCTGCCCGCAAGTATTGCCCTAAAACATGTCAAATCCCAAATTTCCACTCGCAGCCGCTTTTGACAAAAAAAATATTAACGTAGATATAGCTACCGAACGCAACGTGTGATGGCCCAGTTTCATTCATCACCCAGGAAAAAGTGAGCTTAACGTGCCAGCGCGCCTAAAGAACTTTTCCTAGTTCAAAAATGCTTGAATGGGCGTTAAAAATATTCGAATGTGCGTATATAGCCGAGCGTAATGGTTTACATAACCATGCGTAATGGCTCAGTTTAATTCACTGTCAAAAAAAAAGTGTGCTGAGCGCGCTTAAGAAGTTTTCTTTTCAATAGAGAAAAATAGTTCAGGTCAACGTATTTTTCGCACTTATGCGAAAATAACAACGTTTCTCAATGAAATGAAAACAAAAACTTGGGCAAGCTTTAACTAATTTTTTTTTTAGTTTCTAAAACAACAATAAACAATTACACATACGTAAAGAATCCACCGAGTAAATTATAATTTGTAAATTATCAGTAAATCAAATCAAAACAGTTTCGCAAATTTACCGTCAATGTTGTCCGCTACTCGCTAAACCATGTCTTTAAATTGCTTGCAGAGTCATCAAAGTGAAACAAAGGCACTAACTACCAGCAAACCTATGTTATCGGGTCTTCTATTACCGGTGATAGAGCTGGGCTCAGCATCGACAACTAAAATTATCGATGTTGGAACATAATCTCCGAATAATTCAGATAACGTAATAGTAAATTTTATTTATCTTCTCAAGAAATATTTCTAGTTGACTACGGTCTATAGGGGATTGTTTCAGCTTATTCTCGATGGACCCACTCTAAAGAAGACTGTTTCAGGTTAAACTTGCTGTATATATTTTTATGCCTATCAGAAAGCATTGCCAAAAATGCATTCGGTACGAATTTTCAAACCACTCTGGTTTAAAACCTATAAGTTGAAATATTATAGTTTCATAAAATCAATTTATATCGGTTATTGTATCCAAGAATAATACACTAGAGAAGGATGGTTACTTCCCATAAGAGGCTATGTTCACTTACTATTGACCAGTGCCCGCGGTACCCTCATCCAAATCGTCGTCGCTGTGACGTTGCTGCGCGACGAATGGCTCAAGAATAATAAACTGAAGATTTATTATTGTTGCGAACGGCCTTCGTTTCGCCATGGCTGTCATTGTCTCTTTTATGTTTTCGTTGAGTTTTAAGCTTCTTTATTGATATTTTCGGATGTTTTAATACCATTGATAGTTGTGTGTTGGTGCTTTGAACATTGAGAAACTTGATATTTATTATATTTTTCATTTGATCTTAAAGAAAATCAGGATACCGTTTATTTCTCGTTCCTCTCGGCTCTACTCGGCGATCTCCGGAGCTTACGCGTTTGCTTACTATTTTAGAATATCTTATATTTCACTTCACGCATGGCCCTCCGCTCGCTTCGCTCGCTACGGGGGCTCAAGAAAAGGAAACTAACCAAGTGCTAATCAAAACTAACCCAAGACATACCCAAAATCAAGAAAAAAAAACTGTTTAGTAAACATAACCTTTAAAAAAATAAAATAATATAGACCCAACCATCTAAACCCCTCGACCACGAGGGCTCTTGCGGCAAACTGATTGCATCACGAAGACATGGCTCGAATGCATAAGTTTGGCAACAGCGCGAGAGTAACGAGAAATAAACGGCATCCTAAGAAAATCCCATAAATTGAGGATTATTATGCAGAGTATTTTTTACTGTAGTTTTTTTATTGATTTGTTTTTATTAAATAAGGTAGCAACAGCTTAAATTATTTTTAAATGCAAGCATGTCTGGGAGGAATAAAAATATTTTTCCTAATATTGTAGCGAAGTTGTCAAACTGAGGGTGTTATTACTTGGCTATTTAGGTTTTAAATAATATTTTTAAGAAAGTAGGTATGTTCACGTATATACACTGGAAAGTAAGTCTCATTTATATATTCTATAAGTTCCTTAGATTGTGACCGTGCTTATCACGTTAGAATATCATTAATATATTAAGTAATACAGCTACACTAGTGTCGAATCATATATTAAGAATTTTTCATTCATAAGCACTCATGTTATTAGCATTATAAATGTAACACTTACTAGTTAATACACACAAATTATAAAACTAAGGCTTTCTTAATTAAATTTTATTTTCCATAATTTGGAAATAGAATGTCGAACTATGAGTGCCACAAAAAATTACCTTTTTGAATATAAGTAAATAAATACAAATATACTTGTTTGTAAAATAAAAGGAATTTTTAACTAAATTATGTTCAACTTTTCTCATTGGAAATGATATTTGGTATAACTAAAAATAATATATATGTGAATCGTTTATTTGAGAAAGGTACCAACTAACTTATCGTCTTGCCCGCACGCGCCAACTTCGACGCGTGGCTCTGTCACGACAGAGCAGCTGTCAGTGAAAAAATCCGGTTGACATAACCATCCTTCTCTACTGTAATATTCTTGAATCGTATCGATTGTTCCATAAATGCATGTTTTTAACGTATTCATCTAAATATAACAGTAATAACATGTCAAATTTCACAAATCAAACTATGAAATGATTTTTAATATATATTTTTCTACGACTTTTAAATAATTTGTTACTTGCAGATTCATCTGCGATGAAGTAACATTGTCCATTTTTTCACGCCAATTATACAGGGGCTGCAACCACTTGCAGGAATATACGTTGCGTAGCAATGTTCTATAGGAACTAATCATACACAAATGACGATATCATATTCAAAGCTATGATGGCCCGGGCCGACACGCCATCAAATTCAATGACACATATGCCATCGAAACGCTAAATTTGTATGTATTTTTGGTAATTTTCAAGAAAGGTAGTGATGAAGAAAATTATATCAAATAAGGATTACGAGCTTTTGGTAACGCCACCAAAGATTATGGAGGCTGCTAAAATAACATAAAAAACCTTCTGCTCGGAAAATCTCGCAAGTGGGAATATTGTCACGTTTTGCTAGAGCGTGGTGAAACAATTTCCTTTGGGCAAAAGTTTTAATGAATTTACACTGTACAGGGTTATTAATTTTAAAGTAAAAATGGTCTTTTTTTCTTCCCTGTTTTTTTGTAAAAAACGAAAATAGCCATTTGAGGTATATTTTTCCGTAGAATTCAAAAATCTCACCAAAAAAATATTTGAATTAAAAACAAAAGACTCACAGCGTGGTTGTCATGTATTTTAAATGGAATACCCTATATATTTTTATACCAATGGATAAAGCTCTTTACAAGGAATTCACTGATATAGGGGTTGTTGGGTTTATTTCGAGCGGTTTTCTTACAATTCATTAAACACTGTCCCGTAAGAACATCATTTTTAAAGGATAGTTTTACCTGAAAAGGCTAGATAGATATCATAGGTGTTTATTTGTTAAAGTCAAACATCAAAAAACAACATCTTAAAACCTTAATTATTAATTATGAACATAAAATCCAAAGTAAAACGTAATAGTAACAACACATACTAACTATTTAACAACGATAAAAATACTGTTAATAATTCAAATGTTCTATGGCCTCCATTATTTTCGAAACATGATCGGTATCCCCTGCTTAATCTCTCTAAACTCGTCAATATTATTTGGGGTTCTTGGTTTAGACGATCGATTTCATTTATAATTTTTCCTCTAATTTCTTCCGTGTTTGCATTCCTGTTTTCGTAAACAACACTCTTCAAGTGGCCCCATAGAAAGGTGTCCAAAATTGTAATATCGGGGCTATTAGGTGGCCATCTAATAGTTCCATAACGTCCGATCCACTCATTGTAATGTTGGTTAAGAAATTGCAAAACTTGGCGAGCAGCATGAGGCGGGCGGCGGCGCCCCATCTTGTTGCCAAATTATATTGCGATAAGTTTCGAGTGGCAATTCTTCTAAAATGTTCTCAATATCGTTTTCAAGAAGATCGAGATATCTTCCGCCAGTTAAGGATCCTTCGTAGAATATCGGCCCGACAATTCTGTTGTTAAATATACCACACCAGACATTAAGAGAAGACCTTCCTTGGTATTTAATAGCTTGAAATTTCCTGGGATTTTCTGCTGCCCAATAATGCGTATTGTGTCGGTTAAGCATGACCGATGTAGTAAATGTGGCTTCATCCGTTCAAAGAATTCTTTGAAATAGTGCAGGATCATTATCTTGTTCTCGGATTAAAATCTGAGAAACAAATTGGAAGCGCAGTTGCTTTTGTTCAAGTGTTAAATGCTGCACTGGTAGGATGCGATATGGGGCATACTTAAAATATTTCAATGTTCTCTGAATAGTCGCGAAGGTTACTCTTCTTATTGCAGGACCATACCGTAAGTCTCGGACTGCATCAGGAATCGAATTCATGGGATTCGGGGTAAAATAATTTAGAATAGCTCGATCCCGGTTCCTTTTCCTTACTTTGGTCCTTTTTCTAATATGTAACGATGTTCTTTCTTCAAATAAGGTTTTAAGATTTAAAATTGTTCCCACCGATATATTTCGGTGGAAATTTGCAATGTATCTTCGGCGAGTTTCGCTGGCATTTTCTCCACTTTTGTAAAATAAAGTTATAATTTGAATCCGCTCCTCTGATGAAAACCTCATTATAAAACTTTGCAAATATAATA
>MU183835.1:123157-136072 GCA_016904865.1 Pissodes strobi
GGCAGGTATTCCGTCCGGTCCTGATGCCTTTTGCGTATCTAGTTCTTCAAGGATTTTGGGAATATCACGGTGAGAAAACTTGACTTCTGCCATGGTAGTGTTGATGTTCGGTATGGTGGGGAGAGTCTTGCCTTGGGGCACGTCATTTTGGCGAGCATGTTTGCTTTTTCCTTGGCTGTAGTCGCCGTGATGCCACGTTCGTCCGTCAAAGGCGGGGGAGACGTTTTTGTAAAGTTGTTACTTACTGCCTTTGCTACCGACCAGAAATTCCTGGAACCACTGGGGCATTGCAAAAGTTTATTCCTGATCCTTTGATTGTGTTTGTCCTTAGTTTCTTCGATCACACGCTTGCACTCGTTTCTCGCTTCGATAAAATAATTGCGTTTTTCAGCGGTCTGATTTTGCTGCCAGTACTTATAGGCTTGCTGTTTCCTTCCTACAGCTCTTTCGCATCTTTTGTCGAACCAGGGCTTTCCTTTTGATGGTAACTTGATGGAATTTGGGATGTATGCTTCCATTCCTAAGGAGATTACTTGCATGATCGCTTCGCAGCAGTCTGACGGGTCGTCAGTGGCAAAGCAGACGTCGAGCCAAGGAAAACCTAGGTAGAACTGTCTTAGATCGTCCCAGTTTGCAGAATTGTAATGCCAGATTCTGCGAGGCAATGGTGGATCCTTCTCTATGGGTGGCAATTCACAAACTGTTGTAATAAGTTTGTGGTCGGAAGTACCTAATGGCGGAAAAGATCCAGGAGGGCAGCGAATTCGCACCTCTCTGAGATTCGAGTTGGTTCGTCTACAAGTTGAGTAACCCCGCAGCTGATGGCAAATGCTTCAGCTTCTCTACCTTCGTTGTCGGTCTTGTTGTGATGTTTGAGCCAGTTGGTGTTGTGGGCATTGAAGTCTCCCAGAACGATTATTTCTGAACTGGGGTGATCGACCTGTATTGAGTCAAAAGTGGTAGCTAGTGTTGTGAAAAAGATTTGGTAGGCTCTATCGCTCGGAGGGCGATAGAGACAACATATAAACTTGGTTAATCCCTTGGCGGTGAACTTGAGCCACATGACGTCAAGGTTGTTCGGTTCGAGTGTTTCCTCGCGGTGACATGAAAGGTCGCTTCGGACAAAAAGGCATATTCCGAACTTATATATAAATGGGGTATGTAAGTCGTAACCAGGATAGAGGTAGTTCACTGTTGTTGTTGTAGAACATACTTGTGTTTCTGTAAGGGCTAATATGTGTGGTCTATTTGCTCGTAGATGTTGGTGTACCGAATTTATGTTTGTATTTAGGCCTCTTATGTTGCAGAAATCTATTCTAAATTGGTTCAGTATCTTTGCTGTCTGTGAAATGCGGTATCTTGTGATTATGATACATTATTAACAAAACCTTTCAGAGCCTTTTCAATAAAAGGATTAAGTATTTTGAGAGCTAATTTAACATTTTGCCTTTCTATAGATGATGGAAAAAGAGCCTTAGAAGAAAGGGAATACCCATCTTTTAAGATTTTGACTAGTTCTGGTTCATGATGTTCATGTTGACCACTGAAAACGAAGCAAATTGTTTTTATCTGTCTCAAAAGTATATAAGATTTCTGAATCGAGTTTAACTATATTAGATAAGTGAATTACTTCTTTAGGGCTTAAGCAAGGACTTGTCATCTTAAATGCAACTGCAGATGATGCTCAAGTAATGCTATTATTTACTGATGTTCCTAAAGTGTTCCCTGCCTTATAATCCAAATAGGGGTCAATATAACATTTTTATCTTTGTGAGCTAAATATTGAAAAATGTTACGAGCATAATAATATGTTAAAAAAAAGTATTTCGTCAATATGGGGATCTGTTAGGAAACTGTTACAAATTCATTTTACTGTGTTAGGATGAGGTAAATTAATAGAAGCATGATTACGCAGATATTTATAGGAATGAGGCCTTATAGTAAACAAAATTGATCATAAAACAATAGTGCTCGGTGAATATCGATATCTTTTTTTTTGAGGCATTCAAGAAAGTTGGCCGTTCTAAAATAAATTTGAGATGTTGTGCAAGTTCATCGGAGCCTTTGAGGTTTAAAAGAATATCCGTTACAAATTTTTATTTACTTTCTGTTTTCTCGCCTTGATCAGAACCACGTTGATGTAAATTCATCTCGCTCTCATTATTGAGTTTCACTAGTATTCGGGAGGCCATTATTGAAAGGAATTGATATCATATTATCAATTGTGTCGATTAAATTTTTTAATTCATACAAACTGCCGGTTAAACAAATTCACCGAAAATAAATCAAAGATTGTACAATAATATACTTACTGTCGAATCCGAATGGTAAGCTGCTATCCTAAAAATAATTTTCCCACTGAACCGGTTTTACATCGAAGAAGTCGAGACGGGCACTCGGAATAATTCCAGTCGCCCAGCGAGGCAATGAAAAGTAATTATGTAAGTAATATTTATATTTTGCAAAATATAATAAATAAAAATAAATATTAGGTAAAAGACTCCATCAACTTCAAAAATAAAATAGAAAATATCTCTTTACCCAAATCCCACACTTTAGTGTCTTTGGAGGTAATATCGTTATACACTAATATACCGATTAGCACGGCAAAGAAAGTAATACGAAAAAATGGGATCAAATTAAAGCTTTTACCGATATACCACTTATAGATTTCTTGGAAGCCATAAACCAAACTTTAACATCTACTTATTTTATGTATAACAACAGTTTTTATAAACAAAGTAATACATTTAATTTGTTCTAGAAGGACGAAATAGTTTTGAATTAATCAGTATTTCGCAATGGTTGTTTAAACCCTCCTGATAAAAACTCAATTTCATATTATCATTTACTCAAAATTTTTAGAGCTTTTCCATAATTGTGGAATACTAATTGAAGCAAGAAGTTTCTCTTTTGCGTACAGACCCCAAAACACTGCCTACGTGTAGTTACAAAACCACAAAAAGGGATTATATGTTAACATCCGTATTTTTAGGTAACGCAAATATCCGCTTCCCATTCTTACAATCGCTATCGCTATATGCTTATATCCAATGGACAACATAAAATTAAACTAATGGGCCTTGTAAAATATAGGTATCTCCACAATGCGGCAAGAAAACAGGCTTCCAAATTTCGGGCTTTGGGGTTAAATTGACCTAAAACTACTAACTTATACTGATAAAGCAGTTTTATTAGCAGCGGAGTTGGATTCCTGGTACAAGGTTACCAAACGTAAGTTAGCACTTATCGAATGAAGACAAGACAAGAAAATTTAAAAGGACGTGTAATGTGCCCGACAGCATATTCGTAAACTGTAGACGCATAAGGTTCGTAATATAAAGGTTAGATATAATACCCCCGTTACGTTCCGTCTTCAAGTATTTGAACACTTCATTCCTGGCACTCCGCTCGTTTCGCTCGCTTCGGAGGCGCAACCAACAAAAGCTAAATATAACTAACCCAACGCTTAAAAAACAACTACAATTATATTACGATCGCCCTATGGCGAGGTCCTATCGCGTCTGCAGTTTACATATATGCTGCTCGGCATTCGGACGAATTGTACAAAATACTACTTCACCGGGCGTCCTTTCACTCAGCTTTTAGCCAACCCAAACTACTCCAAATAAGTACGCTATATCTCTTGCATTCTCCATTATCCAAATTAATGTAAACAATCTGTTGAAAAAATAATTTAATGTTTTGGTAATTTTTCTTTACTTTAGGTTAGATTTGCTCCCGGAGCAAGCAAATCTAGAGGAGGCAATGCAAGAAGTGAAAAGTTTGACAAAAATATACATAAAAGCGAATAGTGTATTTGCATTCATGTCCTTGAATAAAAAATATTTATATCATTGTGCACCAATTTTACCAATAAGTTTTGCTAACATCAAAGAAGATGAAATGACAATACAGCAAACGTCTTAAGTATAAATCTGACAACAGTGTGTTTCCAAAATATTAAATTTTTGGCTTTGTTATTATGACAAACGACAGCAACAAGAATAATGCTAAACTTGATTTTTTTTTGTCAAGAATTATTGTAAATCACAGTACTGAGGAACAAGTGACAATTTAAATATTTTTTGCTAATACATTTTACTAGGAATATTAAGGTCTAATCACGGATAAACAGCTTATAAAGAATATCTATTTTTGCGAAAAATTCACCAAAGTATAAGAGGGTAAATTAGTTAAATTCAATTCAGTGAGTGCCCCGTTCAAAATTTGTCTACAGTTGTCTAACTAATTTAAAAACGACAACGAAAGCAAGATTTTAGAGTTCAGAATACTGGGGTGGATGAAGACTTAATATTAAATTAGTACACATTCTTCATAAAATGCCGCCCTCGAAATAAAAATTAAATTATCACCAGGAATTTGTGGTACTTCATTTTCAAATGTACGGGATAATAGATCTTTAAGCAAATACTTTTATTGTCCTCGTATTAGTACGAACTGAGAATTTAATCTTATTTAAAATGTTTATATACATTGACATCAAAATAAGATTTTCAGTTAAAATATTCTAGAATATAATGGCCACAACCATAATATAGAACATTGCATCATACAAACTATTTAAGTAGATTTTTTTTGGCTTAAATTATACTGTTCTCTTTAAATAAATTTTTGGCTTTCTATTTGGATAATTCTTCTTAGAAGACGAAACAAAACTGCAGCAAACGTCTTAAGAATAATTCTGGCAACAGTGTGTCCTCTAAAAAAACTGAATGTTTGGCTTCACTATTATGACAAATGACAGCAACAAGACACCCCTTTTTCTAGTGATTTTTTTTCCAAATCGGTGAGACCTATATGTCGCCAACCAATCTATTAGCCTCAGTTTTGCTCTCTACCTAATCTATTGTACTTAAAATTGTTCATTATTTTTAAAATCGGAAGAAGTTTTACTAATTTTCTTAGAGCATTTTGTAACTTTCTAAAAACTAGGCTTTTGTTGGGACACATTTATTAAAACTTCGTTACTCCACCTAGTCGTAGTTAATACGAAAGAAACCCTGAGGCTTTATGAAAAGGTATATTCAAACGAAGTCTAAACAAGTAAAAACTTTTCTTCTCCTGAAGTTTAGTTTAGAAAGGAATTTAACATTCATTTGCCTATAATAAGGCAGGGGGTGTGTTCTAAGTCGGTTTCGGAAATAAATCGGTTTGCAAGTTCGATAAACTGCCAAACAACTTTGTAAAGCAACGAGAATTTTCCTGTTGGTTTAAGTGCTTTACTTCAATCTTTGTGGTTTGTTCGTTAAATCGCCAAGTTTTAGTCGCATTATCTGTAAATCCTCGTAGGAAGATTCTTCGTCTGAATAATAGAAGTAATTATACTAAGAATAACATAAAGTAGATACAAAATCGTAGGTAAGGTGACGTAAGTGCGAAATCAGTGAATATTTTGTAAACCCATAATATTCAGTTATGTTCATATATGGATTGCTAAAGAGGAATTCATTAATTCATTAATTTTTTTTAAAGCTGCAAGTAACCCACTAAAAACGAAGAAAGTCAATAGTTACTACGTAATAAGTTTATCAAAACTGAAAAAAATTACCTTTAACCCAAACTCTAAGTCAACCTTAATCTAAGTCTTTATCTTTGTTTACAAAATTGGAGGTGAAGAAATATTTGTTCGTATTTCGTATTCCTGAGTGGCTCACAACCATGGTTTCCACTAATTCAGAAACTCGATTCTCTTCAGGAAATCGATTAGCTTCCTGGAGTGGATAGCTTTCAAACCCATTAGTGTTACTTGAGGATTTCCAAAGACTGTTTGCGTGTTTCTTTTCGTTCTTGGACAGAAGCATTAAACAAGTTGCTTTGTTTCTTCATCTTCCAAGCCCAAGCGGCATTTCATTTCCTCAACCAACCCTCTCTTATTTATGTAGCCTCTTAGCGAATAATGATCAGTATAAATGCCGATTACAGCGTGTACCTGCAGTCGGCCAAATTGAAGTAGTGCTCTAGTTCTCACTCATGTTGGCAACTTCACTTCCATATTTGAGTGTGCAAGACCTGGTAACTCTGTTCATTTGTCTACAAGTTGTTGTTATGTCCACTTGAGGAGGGTATCTTTAGCTATGTCGTAAGCTATACCCAGTTGGTTCCGCTCCCATGAAGGCTGCCTCGACTGCTTGATTTGCAAGGGCATCGGCCCTTTGGTTGCATTCATGGGGTATCCATGTATCGAGATCAGGGTAAGTTTACTCTCTCTACCTAGTATGGTTAGTAGTTTCTGATATTTCCGTACTACCCTGAATGAACAAATAGAATCAAGAGCTTTCAAAGCCGCTTGACTTCCCGAGGATATACTTATTGATCCGCCTATCCAGTTTCTATCAATGAGATACTGTGCAGTCATTTCAATGGCATAAACTTCAGCTTAAAAATGGTTGTGTATTTTCCTACAGCGTACTTAAGCTCCACTTTACCAGTTTTATTTCTTGCAGTGGCTGCTGTATCATCGTTGATCTTGGAGCCATCAGTAAACCATCTATTTCTATTCTTCTCAATTGTTCTGCGTCTGTCGTCATACGTCTCCTCGTAAGGGTATGTCATAGACATGATTGCAGTTAATTTTAATAGGCATTTTAATAGGCATGTTGATGATAGCTTGCGAATTGATTCGTCATAAATGGCAAATATCCAGTCTTGTCCTGGACCTGTCTTTTTTCCGGTGTAGAATTACCCACTTCCGGGTGCTTAGGCTGTATTTTATAATCTTGTGAACTAATTAAAATCATTAATTAAATATCACCCTGTCGCAAGTTTGAACTTGAACTTGAAAAATGTTATATAAACATTCACTGTTAATTATAAACAATTTGAGCGGTCGACGGGAGCGACTTTAATCCTTAATGATGCAATCATCAGCATTTTGTAACATATAAATACGCCGGCAAACGCCGAGTAAATCAGACTTTTGGGTCTCTCAAACCGCTCAGACTGGTTGCCGTACAGCACACAGGTGCGTACGCTTCTAGCTGTTCTATCCCACAACCCCCATAACTGAGAACACTTATACACAGGTATAAGGTTGTCAGGTCCTTACCTAACCTGGGTGAACGTATGCATAGGTATACGGCATTCGGGGGCTACTAAAAAGTATAGAGAGAGTCGAATTTATGAAGTATTAAAACTTCTAGTAAAGGGATAGTTTTTGGGGAGTTTTAAAAAGTAGTGAAAGTGCCTTAGCAATTTGTGATAAACTTAAAATACTTACCTTATAAATATCAGAACAAATACCTAAATAAAAGACAACCGCTCACATAAACTTTATTAATAAAATAGTAACGTCGCTTGCTAGACAAACTTTGAACTAAGCCTCCCTCGAGAAGACATGCATTTCATATTAATTGAGTATAGTGTAAACTCTTAATTCATCTATAATCTTAAACACGCCTTTATTAGTATACAATCTAACCGTTGTTAAGTTTGTTTGTAAATAAACTTGTTATTGTTTTTATCGATGTGTCTCCTTTATTATCTCTTCTCAACTTGACGTAGTGCGTTCCTAAATCTGAGTTGCTCTCCTACACGCTAAGTAAGGCGTGTCGTCACAGATAAAAAACACAAGTCGTGACAATCTTCAGTCTTGTAAGTATCACTTCCGATGTCAATCACTGGTCGATGCCATTGGGAATGTATGCGATACATAGATGTGGTTTTCGCATATAGACTCCACTGACGGTCTTGAGTTGGGCACCCTCCCACGGCTTCAGGATGGCTACTTTGTTCTTTAGACAGACCATGCTCGCATCACCAGCACAAGTCACCTACAGCCAGCCAGACATGAGTTTATACTACTCTAAGCTGGTCTACAGAATCCATTATGACGATCTCCAGTTGCTTTATTTGTTCATATTCCAATGAGACAACCGGATAATAATTGTGGACTCTTCCAACTCTAAGGCCCTACAGTGCTGCGTCATAGGATAAGCCACGTGTAGTTGTACCTGCCCTATGTTTTTCCTCTGCTGTTCAGGCGTGCTAGGATCAAATAGTATGCGTTTTTCGCCCTTCGATCTGCTAGTGGAAGGGCGTCCACTTTTCGGCTTCAAGTCTTTCTTATCTCCTTGTTCACCCTTCCTTCAATGACCTTTTTTAAGGCTGTGAAGGAATCCTGTAAACGGCTCTCTTTTAGATGATACTAGCCTTTTCCTTTTGAGAGAAAAAATCTCAAGGGCTATTAACTCAACTCTAACTTGGCTTTTCTCCTTCTCTGTGATGATGTTGATTAATTTCTAGCTTCTCCTGTTACAATTGTTAGGTTGCGATTGGTCTGCTCATCTTCAGCCCCCATTGGTTCAGGGGCATGACCCTCCCTGATGAATTTCTTACTAGGTCTGCCATGTGAATCCTACGAGTATCTAGGGAAAAGGAGTTAACCATACTAGAGCCTAGTAGTCTCGCATACATATCTTCGTCTCATTTATAATGAAAAAGTTTGTGCCAGGTAAAAAATGCTCAATGCACTATTGTATTTCACACCCATTATTTTCTAATACTCTATGTTGCGCGTAAAACCCTTTTAAATGTGTTAGCGAGATATAATGAATAAGATGATACCTACCCTTAAGGATGCGGCCAGCGCAACATGTGTGCTCCGACTTGCTCGTCGGCGTGGGAATGGGTTAATTACTTACTCTTGACCAGGGCGCCACCAGTTTGAAATATCCAAATTCGCAGACCCAAACAGGTAGATCCTCGGTCTTAGGAATCCATAATCGACGATTATCCGCTACGCAAGGGCAACTACTAATTACACTTTTGGTTGAGGTATTCCAGAGCAAATAGAGACGGTCACGTTCGTGCAGGTTTAAATTTATTGGCGTTCGTTAGGTTAGACGATAACGTGTTGTCATATTTCTTTCAATAACAAAATGATATAAATTTATAACAAAAGGTAAAAGATCTTAATTTGAAAGCAATTAATAACCTATATGCTCATAAATATATCGACAGTAATTTGAATTAAAATTGCGTTATAATAAAAGTGAATTAGATAAAGAATGATCGAACAATTATTAGACACGCTTTAGCTATAACGGAAGTAACAATATAACACCAAATGATTGCGAGAGATCAAACCAAGTTCAACAAATTAATCAATAATCACAGTTATCCGTCTAATAGTAGCTACTAAACTTTGGGCACGTTTACGATGGTAGACGACTCGCAGTTGTACATAAATAAACCTTACTGATTTAGATCATTAAATACCGTTATGTAAAATTATTATAACTGGACAGTCAATAAATCAGAACGACAATGTTGATCATTTAACACAATATACTTAAATCAAATTGTAAGATTAAAGAAATGTAATATATAAAAAAAAACTATGAGCAATTAATAAAGATCCACACTAGTAGATTCAGCAGTTAATTAGATTCGCATAGGTAAGCTGTGCTTACACCGAAACAGTAACGAGTATAGTTATATCAGTACAACGCCGGAAAAACTATAAAACACGCAATCTAATATACGTTGAAAATATCAATAACACGCTGAAAATACACGCGTGAAAATATCAGTAACGCGCCACTAACATTATGCCGAAAAAGGTCACAAATATAACCTAAACTTATCTTTACTGGTCTTCGCCGATATCACATACGGCCTTCTGCACGTGGACTACAGCTATGCACCTTGGAACCATAAACTCTCAGTGGCAATTGAGTTAATGCCATACCTCTACCGCTGCAGTTGGTACCAATAACACACAACCAACTGTCTTGACTGGCAGCTACTTGGTTAGCTACTTAACCTCTCTTCAAGCAAAGCTCGCTCCAAACAAAAATAGCTTGCTCCAGATACACAACTCCAAGCAAAACAGCTCCAGCCAAAAATAATAGCTCCCAGGAAAAAACCCTGAAAGAGAACAAGCACTAAGTATGCATTCTCTCACTGCAATATCAGACAGCCTCCGCTTTCAGAACACTCTCAACTCAATGAGTATTTAAAAATAATAATGAGAGTATTTAAAAATAATAATGATAGTCGTCATGCCAAAATGCGAAGGTCACAATAAAACCAATATCATATCCATCCTACTGGTGATCGACATCAAATACTAAGAAAAACTGACTAATAATATAACCACTGTCTGCTCTTTTAAGAGTTCGGACCCCCAGGCAAGAACAAAGCTTGTCCATTTATGATATTAATATTAAATCTAAATTTACAAAGCATATGTACGACTTTACAAGTTCTTATAAGCAAAATTCAAAGTTGAAATGAAATTTATCAAAGATTATATACAATTTTATACATCATTATACCCTATTATACAATACGGGTGCCCATAAGACAAAGAATCTGATATGAGTGCTCGAGTGCAATATCATACCGAAGATGGTATCAGATAGTAGTATTCAATACGCTTGTGTTTCCCAGCATATTACTTCTGGTAAAAATAATGAGTTTAATTAATCACGCTATGCCTGTTCTAGGCCTAAATTATCTTTTGTTTGACGATATTGCATAATATATGTGCAAGAATTAATAATTTTTCGAAAGTAACACTCTCTGTATAGCAGTATTGTGCAGTATTTCAATTCTCCCTGAGACCCGTTAGAAAATTATAATGAAATAACAGCTTATACTCTGATAAAATAAATCCCCCTTGTACAGAAATTAAATGAGAATGTACAAAATGTAAGATATGTATATTTATTTACCTAACTACGTAGGGTTTTACGATAGTAATAACGAATTGGAAGCAGCAACCCTCTCTTCTACAGGCATTCCTCGAGGAAGGAAACGGCGTACTTTGTTGCAGAACACACTCCACGTGGCAAGTTACTAATCAAATATCTTCACTCTCAGGCAAAAACCAACCAATCCACAGTCAAGCCATAAACTAGAGCAACTATGCCACTTTATACCCGAAATAAGTATAATCCCCGTTTAGGGTGAAATACAAATACTTAAAGTTTTATCAGGCGGACGCTCTACCTCATTTGAGGGTTTTCTGAAGAAAGAGGACGAAATCAATTCGAGATTCGATGTTAAAAAGGTAGAAAAACTCGAACCATAGGCCCGTTCCACACAGTCTTGTAATCATAAGCAAAATACTCCAGCCGGTTGTCACCAAATTTACTAACATCTGCAATATGCAATGAAACGTACCTATGGCTGTATGATATTATGCATTGCTGGTAGGACAAAGAAATCCAACGATAAATTCATCATTGACAATGACCAAACAACCAGAAACCAATTCATTCCGAACGGCGGCCATTTAAAACCCTTGACATCAAATCTGTTCAAAAAATATCAATCGAACCTAAACGTACCTTTAGCTCAAGCCGGTTTTTCCTGGTGAAACATATGCGACCAAATTCGAGCGACGTTGCCAAGTTAGGGAACAGATGCATTTAAAAACATAATCTGACTGCGTATTTTTAAAGTGAAAGCGAAAAACAGTCAAAACAAGGGTAGCATATCAATTAATTATGTATTTTCCTGTTGGCCTGAATCGTAACCCCGTCCAAATCACAGGGCAACCGCTTTGCCAATTAAACATCTGGCAACGTTCCAAGAATAACCTTTTCATTAAACGTTTCGAAGTGCATCATATTACACTCGTCCATAGGCAACCAACAATTCTTTTAAGGTATATTACCGCCGAAATAGGAAATAATTCGCTAGGTAAGTGATTTAATTGAACGTTTCCGTGCACAGCTATATACTTGAACGTTTTCTTGATAGCGATGTAGAATACGATACGATTTAGTGATTAAGCCAGTGATAACAAACATAGAAAATCAAATTATGTATATAACTAGCTTGCTTTCAGTCTATTCCTCTAATAGCTCGATAAAGGCACTGGTCGTTCGAAAATCATGCAAGATTAAGGGTTGGATCACTGACTTTATTTGACCTCTATCTGTTACATATCTTTCATGCTCACTTGTCATGTGTAATATCTAGTTATATTATTTATCCTATCAAATACCAATTCCAAATATTAATGTTTTCAAATTTAAAATTACTTAAGAGAATTAAAAACAGCATTAGAGCATATCATCAACACTAAAACCATAAAATATTTTTTAAATTTATTTCATTTTATGTCAGACATATCTCATTTCCCTATTATTGACCACCAAAATGATGCATACATATTGAAATAATAAATAGTTGAATTGCTAGGCGAAGATTGATTTTGATAGGCATCTATCATAATAATTTGGTTGAACGATTATAATTAAATTAACTGATGATTTACATGAACTATAATTTAATTAATTTAGATATGGATTTGGCAAAATTCGTATAAACTAATTAAATTTTCCTATTTTGGAAAAATATTAAAATCATTTTGATTTTTACCATTAAAAAATCGAAATAATTCTATGGGATTGATTTTTTAAATATATGCTAATAATATGTCTTAGAATAATTTAAATCCGATAAATTTTACAAATTTTCCGATTTAAAAAAAATCAGTACCGTTGAAAAAAGTCGTATATCGGATATCCAGTGACGTACCTAATGATGTGTAGTATAACGTACCCGGGTCGATTCAACATAGTTGAATCAGATAAGTAAAATTGTGGTTTCCCTTTATTCTGCCAGTGATCGTCAAATTAGATTAAAAAGAAATGGATTAAAAAGAGGACCAATACCTACGTTGTGTTATTATTATATCTTGCACAATTTTACTCACTCATTATGCGCTTCAACGGAACATATTTAGGGAAATTTGAGGGAAAGGTGCGTCATGTAAATTAAACCACAGATTCCTAATACGCCTAATTTATTAAAGAAAAGCGTGCCGGACTCAGCCTGGAATTCACGAGGGGAAAGAGTACGGCAGAGAAACCCTCGATCTTAATTCCTAAACCGAATTATGCTGTATAATCTATTAGTATTATAATTAATTGAATT
>MU183835.1:136082-172743 GCA_016904865.1 Pissodes strobi
TATCAGGTTCAATGAAATAGTATTTCAAAGATGTGGGTTACCTCAGATGTCATAAAGGATTCATCTGTTTTGTTCATAACATCAAAAGAATCCCGAATATGAGACGTGTTTAAAGAACAAGTAAGTTCAACAATCTGCAGCTTTGCTCAACATATTACTAAAGTATTCAAAATGCTATTTAATTATCACAGAATAACATTAAGTGATATGTAGGATATATAAAATAGACGCCAGTAAATAACACATTGGAAACGTTGCTAGTGGGCTGACAATAAATTAATGACATATTAGTCATTGATGCTATTTTGCTATTGTTAAATGTGTATACTATCGTTGTTAAGAAAGATATTTAATTTCGAAACATATAGGATAATATAGAATATAAGAATCTACAAAGTATTTATTTAAAGTTAAATACTGTGTGCGTACCATTTCTTTTATCAACATTTTGTATGGTTTATTTAATTTGAAGTATCTCCTCCACATTAGATAATATCTTAACGATGCAACGTCTCATAAAAAAGCGATCCCTTAAATAACCCCGATTTTCCTAAACAAACAAATCCGACATCAGATAGTAAAAGCGAAAAACTATATCAAAAACCCGAAAGCTTATCAGAAAAATCCCTTGTTTGCCTTTTATAGCTCTCCGTCAAAGATTCCTAGTTCCGATTATGAAAACCTTGGCATTTTTTTCACGCAATTTGGCTCGAAATCCTTTTTACCAATATGTAAACTTTGTCCTGGGGGTGAAATAGAAAATTTACCTCGCACGCAACTCAATTTTTCTCTTATCTTGGCCAAGTCTCTCGACGAGCCTGGGTTTTGACGCTAAGGGTGAATTTCTGAATACAAAAATTCATTTTGACTTCGTGTAAACAATGATACGACTTTCATATGGGAACGTGCGATTTTTTTGCTTTTTTAAGGTTAAAGAACGGATAAAAATCCTAACGTTCATAATAGAATAGATGCGGCAAGGCAATATAAACTGTCTGGGACAGTCTCAACTATGTTGGCGTCAATCTACTTCTTTTTACTCCTATAATTCAACTGAATTATTAGACATTTACTACCTGTAATTTAATGAAACTCAGTTAATTCCAAATATTGCCATAACTACTCTATGGCCATGACAAATTTAAAATTTATCGATTTTTCCAATTTATAGTAACTAAGTTGGTTTGACAACTTATAGTAACTTGTTTGTTTGCAGGTCATTACTTTATCGGTTGAAGTCGATTACGAACAAGGATAAGGAACGTATAAGCAATTTAAAAATTATCTGCCATATTTTGATTTTGCTTATATTAATTATTGTTTACCTTTAAAACTACTGATGTTGCCTTGGAATGGTAAAGTATGGTCTGTCGACGCATACTCCCCAAACCAGATTCAAAAGTAGACTCCGTACTCCGTATGAACCGTTGTTGTTGTAAATCAGCGGTAGAATATTAGATCGCATTACAGTTCCTATCAAAAATCTGAAGAAATATTTTTAGAATCGATTTTAGATTTAGTGGCCCTTCCTTCGCCGGTAGTAGCCACAAATAATATCTATGATATGCTATATAGACCAAGAAGTACCATTTATTTATTAACTATTTAACTATCGAGTACAAAATAGATTTTGTTTGTGGTCACTACCTGCGCAGGAAGAGCCAATACATACTGTTTACTGTTCTTGACAACACATTTTGAGATTTTTGATAGTTCTAGCAGCATAGTCTGCAGAACCGGCCTAAAGCAAAATTTAGTTACATGATGATTCAAGAAAATTTTTTACTATAGGTCCTGCATGCCCGATAACCTAAATATTTGCATAGGTCATGTGATCCTTAACATGGCGGAAAATTTTAGAAAATTGTAAGGATATGTTAAAAAGTGGGGTTAGGAGACGAGATATCGAAAAATGTTGTTTAGATTTCGATTGTAGCCCCCCTATGCAGTTTCAGGTCAATATTAACAAAATGTTGAAATCGTATTATATTTTTATTTTTTATTTTACTTTAATAAAAATGTTTCCCTTTTTGCCTTTGAACAGTTTCATTTAACTTAACCTTGTATTTTTCATCACTTTTGCGAGATTTGTTTGCTTTTTGCTAAAAATATTACAGATAATTTTTAATATTGAAACGATTCTTAACGCCTATAGATTTTACATAAGACATAATTATTAGTAACATAATAAGGTTAACAAACTCCCGATTTAGCAAGAAACAATCCCATTTCTTTCTATGCATTTGATGGCTCTACATATAATTCCTCTAGAAACGTTTATCAACATCTCTGAGCTTATTTCACTAATACAATATATGATTATATTTTCGAGATGGTGCATATTTCTTAACGCCCGATATTTATACCCACTGTTATTAAGGTACCCCCGCAGAAAGAAGTCCAACGTCATAAGATCCGGACACCTAGCAGGCCAAGGGTTTTCGGCATACCGTCCTATGCATTGGCTACCAAATTCTGGGCCCAACCATCTTCTGACTTCAATAGTTGAATGGCGACTTACTCATCTTGTTGGAAATAAAGACTAGCTCTCTCTATCAATGGAATATTATCTAAAACTTCTGACCATTCTCTTTGAAAAAATATAAATATTTTTCAGAATTTAGGTTTTCTCTGAAGAGAACAGGTTCTATTATTTTAGCTACAAGAATACCTAACCACTCATTTACTTTGAAACTATATTAGTATTTACATTCAATGATAAAGCTAGGATTTTTGGTTGCCCATACAGTTATGCGAACCAACAGCACCGTTTGAAATAAATGTAGCTTCATCTGAAAAGATAATATATTTTGGAAAGTTGAAGTTTTCTTCGATCATTCCCTGGAACCAGGCACAAAAATCAAATCGGGCTTCATAATCTCATTCTTTTAGTACCTGAATGAACGGTTTATATGGATTCAAAATTCTTGGCATTAATATTTCTTCAATATTTGTGAATTGAGCTATTTCACTTACCGCAACTTGAGGTGTCTCAGAACCCGCCGATAAAATATCCAAAGTTCCATCATTCTCAGTTAGCGGTTTTTCGTGGGGAGTTTTATATTGCTTTTCAACGGAGCCAGATTTTTTAATTTTTTACTACTGAGCAACCGTTGAAAAGTTTAAATCCTTGTAGGGATGGCGCTCATTAAAAATGTTTGCGGTTTCTTTTACACTCTTATAATTATCCCCAAAATTTAAAACAATTTCCACTATTTCCTGGCAAGATAGCGATGGTGGGCGTCGTAACAAAACTTATGGTGTATGCCAATGAAAATGTGAAATGTATATAATAAGATTTAAGAGATTATTCTGGATATTTGAATATTTTTAGGTTATTCACTAAAGAAAAAGTGAGCGGCTATTGCCTTAAATTAAGCACTTGTGCTGTATGAATGCTTTCAGGATATATTCTAGATATTTTTAAGGTCATTATCAGTGTTAAAACCGCTTTCAAAATTATAATAAGTTAAAATGGCTGTTAGAAACAACTGGTTTTAAAGGAGAAATGTAATTACTCCATTACCGATTCATGAAAGCTAACGTAATTTAAAAGCCAAAACCAACAATAAATAACCACCCTTACACCGAATCTTGTTAAAACAGTTTTTAAGCCTTCATGAAACCAATTTGCATTTAATATATTTCTTGGGATGATATGGCAGCTATTATGAATGGCAAAGGTGCACCTCAAATTCTTCATTGTAAAAACAAGTCCGATCATGATTATTATCATTTATGGAACGACTTTTATTATTTTTCTGGAGTTGCCAGAATATATATTGTAGATAAGAAAAAATATAATTAAGCATCCAAAGAAAAATGGATAACTTTGATTTGGGACAGAGATAGTTCCATGATTTATATTTCAACATAGTAACTACTGTTGGGAGTCACACTGATATCTATTGTAGACTTCCAGCTCTCGTAACCTGGTAGTAGTCGTAACTGATAGATCCAGAGCAGAACGAGAACTCAGAGAACTTTACAGCAATTTGCAAGTTATCCATTCAGAATGTTTTGAATTTTATATTTCCGAAGCTGCTATAACTTGCAAAATGATAAAATATTTAAACTGTCCATGTATCGTAGGTGCTTTCATATTGAGCACAACCATTGTTAAAGCTAATTATAGCATGGCCGAAATTTAAAGACATTTTTTCAGCGTACAAAATTTCCTGATATATATGACACGGCGCAGGATAACTGTGCGTTTCGGCGCGTTTGTTCCGATGAAACCAAAATTGAAAGCCTGCACTCATTAAACACAAGTTTTGCCAACTTTTAATTATACGGCCTCAAAACGTCCGGGCTGGTGTTGAATACACACCGCTCTCGCCTGAAAATGTATTGTTAGGATGGATGTATCATAATTTTGGGAGAGAACTTTTACTATAATGCGCCGAACGGAGGCGCTGAAGCGTTTAATTTTGGTCATGCAACGCTCGCGCTGCTTTGAAATTATTTATAATGAGAAATACCTAGTTTAGTAGCAACTTTCAGTCATTGTACTGTTTCAATGCCAGATTGCAGAACAACTTCGTATAACGATAATAATATAGTTTTTTTTTACGGAAATGGTTGGATGAAGCACGGCTAATGCTGAAGATTTTATTGCTCTTAGTCGTGTCTCTAAAAAATTCACAGTCCTTCGCAAAGATGCAACCGGGGGGATATTGAAAATGATGAATAAAAACCCAAAAATGTGATTTGTGTTGTAATTCAAATAGGTTTTAAAAGCAAAGATTAACAAGTAAAAATACAAACACCAGTGTTTATAATATATTTAATTCAAGAAATTCACTTTCAACATTAATATTAAACATTATCACAATTAGAGAAAAAAAGGTGCGGATATGAAGACCTAAAAAATTACCGTCCACTTATAGATAGGAAAATATTAATATGAAATTAGCCATAACGTTGCTGTAATATTTTTAACTTGTTCCGATTCGTTTTAGCCCGTTTTGGTGCTTTTGGTTACTTTTTGTTAGTGTTGGTTAGTCGTTCAGTGAAGTTTCTGTTAGATTAAGTTATTTCCAAGTTATTTTAGTCATTTGAACCGACTCAGTACATAATAATCAAATTTAATGTTTTTGGATACTTTTGGGTAGGTAGTCGCCAAATTCGGTTCGTTTTGGTTTGTTTTAACTTACTTTAATTTTTGTAACTTATTCCGATACGTTTTAGCCTGTTTTGGTGCTTGTAATTACTTTTGATTAGTTTTGGTTAGTCATTCATTCTAGCTAGGGGTCTAGGGTAAAAGGACACAAAACTCGAAAAAAATCGGATTTTGGAAAAATTTTTCGGTAGAGAATTAGTACTAACATTATCAAAACTTAACTAATTTTACACATTAAAATAACTACGACTACACAACTCCAAAGCTTGAGTAATTGAATGACCTGATATCTGAAAATACAGCCGATTGATTAGGAAATTTAAATTAACTTCTCCAGTGAGAGTTTGGTTTACAAAAACGGATTCAGTAATATTTCTACATATAAGGCCACACCATACGATTTCCGATCAGCGACCTTAGTGCTGAACTTTCTATATCCAACGCAGATTTGCCCTGGATTTGTTCACACCATCATTGCTATTAAATGTTGCCTCATCCGTCCATGGGATACTGAAAAGTATTTCTGGTGTTTCAGCTATTATATTTAATAGCCATTGACAATGGTCCATACGGCTATCAAAATATTCAGCTGTGAAAGCTTAATGCAGAACGATGTGTTTAGGACCCATCTTGAAAAAAAAATTAGAAAGCGTGAATGAAACTACCGCGTTCGAGGCTCTAATAAGGTTATCTTGACTAATCATTTTGTTTCATAATTTTGGTTTCATTAGCCTCGAAGACAAGCTGACATATTTTTGGATATTTCCGCCTATATCTTGAGAACCATTTTATAGAGAATTGTGTGAAAAGTGAGACCAAATTTAGCCCCTCTAAGATTGTCAAGATTTTTTTAGGTAACTTACTACCTATTATAAAAACCGAGTATAATATGGAACGTTAAAAACAATAAAAACAATTCGGTAAGAGATTAAGCAAATCTAACAAAGGTCTCATAAAAAATGATATTCGACATAAAACTTAATTTTGTTGCAAGCTTAAAACTAACAAAACATACTTGTGATCTTTCAAAATCTTTTAAACCGTAGCTCTGCAAATGCCCAACTCTCTAACTAGGGTTCTGGTCCCCACATGTGGATCCCATTCAATATATGCAGATACATTTATAATATTTTTTTGGGTTCGGCCTCTAGGTTGTCTTCTATGCATCACAAGATAAATAATTTCGGTGTTCCTGAGCCTTTTCGCTAGCCTACAAAAAACTCTGCTCGTATAACGTCCATATGTCTAGGGAACCAGATTTAACAAACCCTGAAAGCAACTGTTGCATTGCACATGCATTTAAAATAAACCCCCAATCATCTCTTCAATTATTATTAAACGCATCTTAGTAAAATCCTTTTCAAAATCTCAAAAAGTAAAAGGAAAAGACGTGAAAACTTGAAATGGGGGATTTTTGGAAGTGAAAAAATTCTAATCTGAACTTAGTTTTTAAGTTGTTTGTAGAAGGCGCTAGTTATTCACTTTTGAATACAAATTTCCCATCACAACTTTTTAGTTAAAATCTAATAAAATTATTATTTTTAAAGAAAAAAGATATTGCTTGTTTGATATCAATAAACCAACTGCCAACATTATTCGTTTACTAACCCAAGTAGGCTTGACCACTGACGAAAAATATTATTATTTAAGAAGTATTTTATTTAATAAGTTACAAATTTGCAACAATAAAATAATATTATCAATAATAACAAAAATATTAATTTTCGTTTTGCAAACAAAAAGTATCAGGAGATGTGTAAGAATTGCAATGAAGATATTTAGACTACAATGACTGCTACACCCTCTAGCGGGCATTTTGGAAACTCAAAAATTATTTCCAATATAAAAAAATAAGACAAAGCTCTATGATAACCAGTTTTTAAGATATAATCGGCAATTCTTAGTTGACCATCCGGTATGAGATATTTTGGTGGCCTTATTTGTAAAAAGAAATATGAATCTTCCATCCGTAGATGTGTGTAACGCAGCGAATTTGCTGTTATTTTAAATTATTCAATTACGCTTCTCTAAATCCATTTCTGATAAAACTAGATCTTCGATCTCTCGAAGCGGACGCGAGAAATTCTCGTAGTACGAATCCAATAGACTGCAAAATGGGTATCCTATGCCTATCTCCTTTTAGCTCATAGTAGGCCGCGTTAACACCACCGAATCTGCGAACCCTCTTTCATTCGCTCTAACATTCCGTGGACCTACCTTTCGATCGTGGGCGTCGCGTCTGCGACTCACGTAGACCTACACGGGCTCCCCTTTTAAGATGGCCGCCGTTTCCTGGAAGTAACAGAACAAAGGATCCCAGTATTTCCTGTCGCGCACATAAAGGCAATGACCAGAAGCCATCATGGATTTCGACTAACTCCTCCTCTTGGTCCTCCCTTTTTTGGAGATTCCCCCAAGAGGTTCTTCTCCTCTGGAAGGAGACTGACATTCCTTCTACAGAAGAGGGATCAACGTTATAAAAGCGAAAACTCCAACCAAAACATAACAGTTCGCCAGTTATAAAGTCAGTTCAACAGTTCCACCGTTCTTCAGTTAGACCTTTCTTCAGGAAGACACAAGAGTTCTCCGTTAAGTTTACCGTTAGCCTACAATTTTGAGTCAAATCTCTTAAGTTCTAAAGTATGAGTATAAGCCAACCATTCTCAAGTGAAAGTTATTTACCCAGTTAATAAGTCCCATATTCAAGTTAATGATAATCATCTTAACAGCAACGTGCTGTAGTGCGAAGTAATTCCTCGTCTTCAGTGAAAATCCAGAATTGATTTAATTTGTTTTCATTTCTCATTTCATAAAACTTGCAAGCAAGTATTTCTGAAAGGTCTGGATCTGTCCTAGTAAAGTGCTTATTAAGCGACCCGCCTAATAATTGACTCTCAGAAATTTCGTAAATTACGTTCGATAATTAACTACCGTTTAGGGCAATAATTCGTACATTCGGAAGGGCCGCTCGTTTGCAACGATTGCGTTTAGTGATTGCATTGACCATATATAAGTAGACAGGTGTATTTAAATAACTTTATATAACCCAGTAACTGACTAGACTGTATATCTGTATATATCATATAAACATTTTACCGCTAGACTTTCTATTATAAGTATCTATATACCACTTACCATCTAACTTTTAACCAGTAATGTTTGTTAGGATTTATAAATCTATCTCTGCCATGTGTAATAAATCGCATTTATGATAACTTAGCAGTCTTTCTTTATCGACCAATCCGCAGGGCGCAGCTAAACAGTTTCATACTAAAAAGGTGAAGCGAATCCATAAAACTAATTGACTTGCTTAAAAAGCTCCCTATAGGTCAATTTTTGTACCCGCTCGCAAAAATAAATACCATCTCGACCAAATAAAAAGGCAGGTTACTACATGTATTTGATATGTTTCGTGCTTATTTTCAATGCAATGACAATGAATTGTTACCCCCTAGCATATTTCTATTGAATTAATATTAATTATTATTATACGAAACAGATTTCTCACATGTTAGGAGTATTTTTTAAGTAACCAATTTCCAATGAATTTTTGGGCAATTTACGTTAAAATTAATCCAAGATTGTTTATTTCAAATTATTAAAATTTAATAATTAATAAAATTATAGCCTTAGAAACAGAAGTAATTTTAAAAACTAACTAAATTGGTAATATTTCGTTCTATTGATAGCAAACTGCATTGCGGAACCGTCCTGGGCTGAGCTGATCGCGGTCTCACGAGATTCTATGGAAGAGATCGGAGTAGAACGCGATGCGAGCGAGACGAGCTCGAGAATGTCTAGTGCGAATGCGTACATTATAAAACATGGGAAGGAACTTCATAGCGCGCGGTCGAGACTAGCATGGTCCGCGATGCGACAGGACCGCCTGCGTTGTCTCCTAAAAGGTGCGTCCAGACCTGTGACAAGACCGCGTACCGTGACACCGCCGCGAACCTCGTCGCGTATAGTCTGGACGGTACCCCGTAACCGCAACGCGTGACATCGCTGCGTTTACCGCGTGTCATCAGTCCGTTCCATCTCCTGTCGGTCTTTTAGCGTCGCATCAAAGGAATGCTACGCCGCTTGGTTCGCCAAGTCTGGACGGGACCGCGTATCATCAGAACGTTTTGCATATTTAATTGAATTTTAACCAGTGTAGCGGCTATTTTTGTTTCGAATTAGTAGTTGTTTTTTCAATATCAAGATGGAATGGGAACAGGAGACAACGTTAACATTTATAGAATTACGCAATAAATGATCTATAACTATGTACGCTGCTGCTGAAACGTCCATGATGACCGCATGTTTTGTATTTAAATGAGTGGAACGCTGTGAACGGGACTATGATACGCGACGATGACACGCGAGGATGGAAGGCGACGATGACACGCATCGAAGTTCGCCTCGTCGTGAATATGTTCGCGAGGCTGTCACGTCATGGGGTTTTGTCACAAGTCTGGACGCACCTTTAGGTGTACATTTTCAAACTAAATATACTACATGGCTGAATATAAATGGACACCTTAGACGTAATTTAATCTAATGGATATGCTAGACTAACTCTTTGAATTCATATAATTTGTCACAATTTATTTAGTTGTTAGTGTAAATAATATTTTTATCATTTTATTATGGTGCTTTATATTATTTTGTTGTTGAAAAAACGTTTGTTTACAATTATGTTAAATCGTGGTGTAGGTACTGAGAATCAGTTTTTATGAGATTGAGCTTGAACGTTTATTTTTTTGGTAAATTTCAATTTTGAACTCTTAGCACCGTAAAAATGTATTTTTCACGAGTATATTCTTATACGTCTACAATTATAAAAAAAATAATACGGAAGCTATCATACCCTTTGTAACTATATGCCAATTAAATCAACCTAAGCACCTGAATTGCACATTCAATGCGAGAATGGGTCTTGAGACTAATCCTTACTGAAGGCTGCATTTTTTGCTACTAGATGCAAAGTCATAGGTATGCTATTACTGCTCCTTTCGTAATGTAGCAGCAGAATTTATTTATTTTACCATCTAGCCGGTTTTTTTTCTGATGTCCCATTGAGAAGTAGTCTTATAAACATTCTAAACAATTCTTAAATTACATAAAGGAACTTTTCATTGTGCAGTTTCAGTGAGAGGTTTTATTAAATGCTCGTTTAAGTTTATACTAGTTAAGTCATATCTACGCGCCATCCTATAATGCTTTGCTGTTTACTTAGATCCCAGTGTTAAAAAGAGAACCATGATTATATTCATCAAAGTTTAAAACGATGTATTACCGTCGCACTTTGTCTGTATCGTTTAACCTTTTGACGTCGGAATATTTATTATGGCAGCCGTATGTTTTCTTCTGATAAAATGTTGTTAAAGGGAAGCAAATTAAATAAGAAAATAATAAAAAATATATACAATGAATAGTTTCTGCGGTAGGATCCTTGTGAAACATCGTTCATACAAGTACTCTTGACAAAGGCCTCATCAACCCGAAACATATGTAGAGAAAAATATCTTATTAAATTATTTTGAAGCATCTAAAAGCAGTGTACTAATTATCCCTAGTATTATTAAAAAATATATATACACTTTTGTCTAAAACAGGTTTCAAAAGGCGGTTTCATGGTGAAACCAGTAGGCAAACACATTGTACAATAAAAAAGGTGTACAGAACCAAAACACTATAATAATTAAAAATTATTATAAAAATAACTTTTCAATAGCTTCGAACTTATTTTCTATGGAATTTCACAAAACAGTTTTTCTTGTCGATATGTAATCCAACATTGCATCTGAAAAGCAAAAAATTCGGTCATACCCCGAAATGTCTAGATTTACCGTGTACACATCCACCTTGCTCTATGGGGTACTGCTGAGGTACTACACGAGGTGCACCTTCTTGATGTACCATGAATGGGCATATGGGCATAGGAGCTATATCTTATTTCCTGAGGAACAACGACTTAAAGGACACCGCACATTAGGCCGTCACGACCCGTCCCGCCGTCTGCTATCGACGTTCCGTCAAAATACGGTAAGGATCGGGTCCATCTAATTAAATAGAGGGGGCCACACTTGTCCGACGACCATCGGTAACGTGCCGTGCCGGACAAGTGTGGCCACCTCTATTTAATTAGATGGACCCGATCCTTACCGTATTTTGACGGAACGTCGATGGCAGACGGCAGGACGGGTCGTGACGGCCTAATGTGCGGTGTCCTTTAAAGTATCCAGATCGGCCGAAAAAGCCGCCCTCTCCTGACAGTGTTTCCTTCAGCGCCAACAAGTCCAAAAATAACGGCAATTATATTTTTTTAACTTACCGTTTTACCCATACTGGATGTACTAGACCCAAGCTTGAAGTTGATATAGGAATTTGGGACAGATACCTCAAGTAAGTACTAAAAAATGCGATGTCATAAATTTTTGGACTTCCTGTCCACGACAATCGGACTCTCCCCTTTTCATACTTTTGTCATCACATATGTCGTCAGGCAAATGCTTTCTACCTCTTCGTATTGTTCCGCATGTGTATGCAATTTCCTTTAATAACTTTTTCTGAAGAAGAGCAGAATTGAAGTAATTATCAAAGGAGACAAAATGACCTAATCCGACTAACGGTCGTGTCAAATCTGGACTACGCGAGCACCCAAGTCCTGCCCAGTTGAATCTTCTGCTTTTCCCATGTAAATTTGCAACTAGTACGCAAACCCAGTCTCATCTACTCGAATCCACACGTTGTACCCACGTTAATGGTTTTGAGAGGCTTGTACTGTTTGATGTTGTTTCTACCCTTGAATCTTATCATTGATTCAATCGCCTGATTTTTTGAGAGCTTATACTATACGTGGGTCAAAATTTTTCAGATAGCATTTTTAATTTTTAATTAGGCCACCCTCGTTCTGGAATAACGTTATTGTTTAAGTGCAAATTACCAGGCAACCATACGGAACGATCCCTGGAAAGTACCGAGCAAATAA
Source organism: Pissodes strobi (assembly GCA_016904865.1). Taxonomy (NCBI): domain Eukaryota; kingdom Metazoa; phylum Arthropoda; class Insecta; order Coleoptera; family Curculionidae; genus Pissodes; species Pissodes strobi. The sequence goes on from MU183835.1 coordinate 148,181, forward strand.
TGTGGTCTCTAAGACGGCGGTGGTAAACTCGTCGCCAAGATTACCTGCTCCACTAATCAGACATGTAAATTGGTCGCCGCAATTAAATGGTTTATTTAATCCCTATAGGCAAATTGGTCGCCGAGTTTTTATGTCGCAACCAAAAAGAACAACAAATGGTGCACTTTACTTTGACTTGTTTATTATTCAAAAGCAACATTTATATAACATTCCTATATACCATTATTGAATAATAATAAATAAACATTCAATATACCATTATTGAATAATACAGTCTACATTGACTAGCTCATTATTTTGAAGGAACATCCATCTATATATGTATATTGTATATTATACGCAGTTTTGAAATAGTTATTTTATGTACAATATAAATAGAAATGAATTTAAATAATAGAAATAATTTATAAATAATGCACTCTACATTGACTAGGTTATTATTTCGAAGGAACATCTATAAGTATATATGTACAAGTACATAATAGAACACATTAAAAATACAAAGTACATTTTTAGTACACAATTTTGAAAAGGCGCATGTTATGTACATTATAGTTATTATAAGTAAGATGTACAGGGTTATTCATTATATTTTGACACCCACCTTCAGCCGAAATTAAAGGTAATACAAAAAAAACTTAAATTCAAAAGTTGTATGGTTTTTAATATATTATCTTTTAGAAATGTCAAAAGAAAAAAATTGCATGTCAAATGTCAAAAAACCGCATAACCTTAATTTTTTTAAATGGAACACCCTGTATATTATTAGATATTTGGATTGTGCGAAAAAGTGTAAACATATTTCATGAATAATGTCCTAATACCTATCTCTAACGGTTTTGGAAATATTGACAGTTGAAAATCGACCATTTATCAAGTTTGACAGCTTGTAAAATTTAAACGGCTAAAGATAGAACAAAACGATTTGCACTTTCCTGTATTGTTTTTTCATAAGCTATCGTATGCCACTAACTTTTTATTTAACCAGAGGTTAAATTTATCCGGGATTTTTTAACCTCTGGTTAAATCTAAAGTTAGTGTCATACGATAGCTTATGAAAAACCAATATAGGAAAGTGCAAACCGTTTTGCTCTATCTTTAGCTGTTTAGATTTTACAAGCTGTCAAACTTGGTAAATGGTCGATTTTCAACTGTCAATATTTCAAAAACCGTTAGAGATAGGTACAGGACATTATTCAAGAAATATGTCTAGACTTTTTCGCACAATCCAAATATGCAATAATATACAGGGTGTTCCATTTAAAAAAATTAAGGTTATGTGGTTTTTTGACATTTGACAGGCAATTTTTTTCTTTTGACATTTCTAAAAGATAATATATAAAAAACCACCCAACTTTTGACTTTAAGTTTTTTTTTGTATTACCTGTAATTACGACTGCAGGTGGGTGTCAAAATATAATGAATAACCTTGTACATTTTACCTAATGCAGTCGATTTATTTCTCCTGATTTATATCTTCTGACCAAATTTTCAAGTGATGCTAACTTAGCTTTAACATTTTTGTCTTTGAAATTGGTACTAACATCAAAACTTTGTATTTTTACATACGTTTCAACTTGACATTCTTTTAACTTTTCAAGGAAGACATATATGGAGGGATGTGTTGCGTAAAAGCAAGAATTAAATTTTGCATGAAACGATTCGCAACAATTAGTCGTTCTTGTAACCGAGGCACTTTCTTCCGCTCACATAGTAGGAGGAAAGGTTGCGTTTTCGACGATATATGTCTCTAACAAATACACAAAATTTATCCAAAAGTTCACTTTCTGGTTTGTACGACATTAAATCGAAGACGAAACAGTCGTCCACTTCATTTGGATTCAAATAAGTCAGCCCGAGAGTGTTTTTGAGCCAGATTCCTATTTCGGCCTTTGATTCATAATCAGAACATACACCGATTGACTAAATCTTTCGATACCATGCTTGATGTAAATGGAATCGGCAACCGCTTACTGTTACATCTGGCCAAACTCACCTTAATGCTAGGTGGATGGCCTTTTCAAAATCAACGAAAGTTTGTCGTGGATCAAAAGTAAGACCATACTTTTCATAAATCTTGCATTTTAGTAGGTATAAGCATGCAGTCAGTTGTCTTACTTGGTAGCAAACAAAAAACTAATGGAACATAATGGCCATTTTGGAGTCTGTGAATAGTAAACAACTGTAAGAAGAACTTTGCGCAGAATGAGAACGTTCCGTCCATATACATTATATCCATATCGGTCAAAACACGTATGTTGCTTTCTCATGTAAACACAATGATATTGTCACGAGCAGTTTTGGGGGGTAGCGCGTTTTATTTAAAGAATAACTTCTCAGAGAAGAGCCTCGTCGCGATAAGTACAATGACGGGGTCTCAATGCTTCCTTTAATCTACCACTGAATGTTCGACTCGTGAGGACACGCCTTGTTTAGCGTGCCGGCGGGTAACTGAGGTAGACCGGGATCGCGTTGCGTGGGGTAAGAAGAGATGATAAAGTAAGCACGTTTAGTTTATAACAATAACAATGTCTTAACGATAAAACTTTAACAACAATTATTGGTCAGAGAAAATGAGATTCTATTATACCCGATTACTACGGTGCGCATGTTTTATCGATTTGAGGTACTGTTCATAGGTCTTTGTTTACTGTCTTATAATTTATAGTTTTTCTTAAGGGCTGGGTTTTATTTAAGAGCACTAAGAGTTTTCACTAAACTTTTTAACTGACTATTTAGACACTTGTCTTTCTCAACACTCTGACAAACTTCTTGTCAAGACTTTACTATGGAGGTTGTGCAACCCCTGGCCCTAGCAGTCGTCAAGTAACTAACCGGTACCAGGTTGGGTAGGAAAGGAATTGAACCTAAAGCAGTCGTATGACTAACTCTAGGAGCGGATAGAACCCAGAAGGCAGTCGTCAAGTGACTAACCTTGGGAGCTGGAGGTGAGATCAATGTCTGCTGAACTGAGGGTTCGGTAGCGTATTTATATAAAACAAAATGATGATCATTGCATGCATAAGGTTCAAAGTCGCTCTTGTTGATTGCTCGCGTTGTTTATAGTTTGCCTTTAATGTTTATATAACAATCTCCAAGTTCAAGTTCAAACTTGGGACAGGGTGATATTTGTTTAGTAGCTTATGCTTTTTAGTAGATTACAATATTTTTTTCCATATTGTTAATAAACAAAAATTGTTCACCTTTATTGGTTAACAGCGTTTCGCCGTATGCGCTGCTGAGAACTCCGTGCACTTCTTCTATATCCTTAGGAATCGGACCTGGAAGGATTTTGCGGTGACTGTTATAGATATTTCTTCTAATGCAGCCAACACCAGTAGTTGTAAGAGACGGTGGCAAATTTGTTGCTAAAGCTCTACAAATAATTTTTGAAGGCCTTTCACTGATATCTTCTCTTGCCTTCCTCTTGCATGCAGTTGAAATAGCTTTTCTGCTCATTTCCTTTTCGAATGCTCCGTGATTGTGCGCCTCTTCCCTCCTGGATATCAGGTTATCCGTTCCAATAGTCTAAAGCCTTGCTTTACAATGCAGCTTCCTTTGGCAACACCTCCATGATGTTTCTCCATTTTGCAAGACCTTGTCCTTGAAAAACGTAAAACTTCTCCCAAGTTCACTTTCAATAACTGACACCGACATTTTTCACTATGATTCACTTCGCTCGAAGGTAGAAATAGCAATGCATTTCGCTCGAAGGTAGAAATAGCAGTGAATGAAAGCAAATTGAGAAGAAACTAAAAACAAATAGATTTCAGATTTGAGGTATATATGCCCAATAACCATTAACCTATTGTTCCGTACCTATCGATGCAGGTAGGTACTCAAGAAAATGCCGGCGACGAATTTACATGTCATTAGCAGCAACGCTTTTTGAAATGCAGGTAAAGGGATTAACTTGGCGACCAATTTACATCCGCCCTTCTAAGAAACTTAATTTTTATCAATGTTTGATCCTGTGTTTTCATTCTAAGGTTGAAAATTTTGGCAGTTATTTGACGATTTTTTTCAAACTTTGCTTTTTTCTAGTAATTCTCTTTAGTGGTATAATCGAAAAGGGAATAACATCCTCACTTTCCCAACCATTGTTTTCAGTGGTCGTTTTGGCATCATCTTCAAATTATAGGGTAAATTCAAAATATCAAATACGTTACCTTTATTATTTTTAAATGCAGCTTCCTCTTTTTTCTCATCTTCCCTTACTTTTTCTACATCCGACTCATTATCTGATGGAATCTCACCAACAAATGTGAACAATTGGTCAGATTTCATTCTTTCAAATTCAACAACGGAATAATCGGTTTTCTTGCGTAAGAAAATATTATCACATTTTGTGACAACTGATTTCACCGTGCGACCATATATAATTTTGTGCAAAAAATATACAAAAATTCTGACATAGCCATAAAAAATATCATTTCAAATAGGACTACATATAATACATAGCTGTCATTGCGCTAAAATACTCAAAAAACTATAAAAAATAGGCCGCCAAATAATATTCCAAATTTAAGCGGTTTCACCGCGAAACCAGTTCTGGCGTCATACTATCGGTGAATCTATTGCAAATTTCACTAAGATACAATATAGTTTTTCATGGCTAATCTTTATAGCTAACAACACGAAAATTGACACGGCCACTACAACCATTATCATTGGAGAAGAACATGAATAATTTATAATTATCCCATCATCGATCAGTCACCAGTGGGTATATTAAAAAGCAATTAATACAAGATTAGTGATTTTAAAATCTAAAACTGATGGGCTCAAAGGCATCTTGGCAGGGTCGCCATGTAAAATAGTCGAAACTACATCTAGTTCATAGAACATCAGTTTATTGAATATTTTGGTTACCAAGAAATATAATACAAATCTGTTGACATAATAATGCAATGATCAGCAGAACACTTGTTTTGGTTATTTCTAACTGGGTTATTACAACTAGGTTATTATGATACATTTCGTAGCCTGAATAGATTAATTATTTGCAATATCAAAACATGTGAAATCTTCCCTTTACAACGACATGCTCCGAGTAATGCCGTTAAACAATAATAAAATATATTTTTAATTCTCAACAGCGCTCAATTTACATAGGTATTTACATTATTGGCTGGCCAATTATGTTTGGCTTAGCCTGGCATTATCGAGAATGGCCAGCTAATAACACGATTGTCCGTAATAAATAAATAAATTTACTATATAAAATGCTTTTATTTAGAAAGTTAGAAAAAATACGCAGGAAAATCAACTGCAGGGGGTAACGTAGATAAACAGATCCTACATACATGGGAATAATGGATACATATTACCCCCATTGATTTGCATAGGAGTGGATAAGCAATAGCCGCCTGTCGCACTATTCAAAGGTGGCAACCTATGGGCGAAAAAACAGGTTTCTGCGCATGACAAAATCGACGTAAAATGGAAAAACGTAAACAAAGAAGATACCGTTTTGTCATGCGCGCTAAAACACTTGCCGTCTCAGCAGGCGTCGGTCAGGATCGAACTTGGCTTTTGTCTTTGACGTGTTTTCGTTTTGACGGCGCGGGGTTTTGAGTTAATAATTCGAGTTTTTACTTTTTTTTTACTTTCTTTGGACCTAGTGTCTGTAGTTGCTTAATTAGTTTTAGTTTAGTGGTTCACGTTTGTGGTTTGTACGTAACCTATTTTGATTATCGTTTACATTGAACAATACGCAGATAAACAATCGGCGATGCTACCAAAATAGAATCCTGAAAGTGTATGGTTGTGTTTTGTAGTAGTAGAGGCAAAATACCCGGGATTTCCTATTTCAAGTAAGTCTAATTATTATAAGTATTACTTATTTATACCTTATTGTTTGTTTCACTACCCTAACTGGGGCCTATTTTACAATCGGCAAGACTACTCTACCGAATATTTGGTGAAATAATCACTTTCGAAGTCCGGGCCTGCCTATTTACCTTCACGGTGCAACAGCTAGCTCCTACTATTTTTCTAATGCGCAAGTCCAAATAGAAATATCTTTGTTTACATTTCGCGGTCGTAAATTTGCCATGTTTGGTCTATTTATTGCTTATCCACTCCTATACAAATCAATGATTACCCCACATTGATTTAACATGGGTTATTGCAGAAAAAACTTCTTTGGGCGCATTCAGCACTTTTTCCTGGATAGTAAATGACACTGAGCCGTCACTTGTCACACATCAGGCTCATCTATATAGCGCTGATTTGAAAAAGTCGGCTCGAGTAGACTCTAGCCAAGGGAAGTTACCTAATTTAAAATTAAACACTTTTTTACTCTTAATATGGCTTCTTAGCTTATGAAAAACTATGAAGCTGTGATTTTTAATATTGTTAATATTGTTCGGTTTATAACGTTATATTTTGTTTTTTTTTTCTTTAATGGCAATTATGTTTATTTAACGCTTTGTCAACAAGTTCTTTGTACTTAAGACAATAAAGCATATTTTTGACTTGACCACTTATATCTTAATAGCTATCATCAAATGCTCGTTGCATGTGATCGGAAATATTTTTAATTTTCTTACTATTTTCGTAAATAACTAACTTTATTGCACCCTGTATAAAACATTAAGATGTATTCACGTTTCTCCTGCAGCCCCAAATGGAATCGATTTTTTGTCCAGAAGCCTTTTAAGATTACCATAAAAACAAAATTTAAATTTATTCATATTCGGATAGGCCTTTAGAAACAAGCTGCCGTTTGTGAGTTCCATATTTCAGCAAATTTTATGGAAAATCCATTAGGTTGTTTTTGACTTCTAACGAGATGTAGAAAGTCTTGAGAAAGTAAATATCTATTTATAAATAAATATCGATCATGGCGTTTGATAGTCATTTCATGCGAAGTTTGATATTTTTAATTACTTTGATATTCAATTTGTTTAATACCACCTCTACACCGCAGTTATTCTGTTTAAGTTTTGGTGGTTATTTGTGTACAAAAAATCTCTCAAGTCAAAAAAAAACTTCTTTGAATTGTCTTCTAACTTTATAGTAAACTAAATATATATTTTAAAGTAGTGTTCCAAGAAAAGCTCATCAAAACTTTATTAGCTGTTTTGTTGGAAAACTTTTGAGTTTAAAGGAACAAAGCGGATTTATGACTGAATTTCGTCTATTCACTGGTGCTATGATGAAATTAAAGGTTAGGTTAAACTCTTTCTCTTGGAGCAAAACGGCACTTGCAAACTGCATTAGTTTAATTTAGATTATATCAACATAAGCAAATCAACTCGTTTTAATGTGCATTAAATATGAAAATAAATCTTCAGATTATAAATGGTTTTAAACGTTCTCGACTCGCAGTGCAATTTTATATATTTCATACTATTTTTGATATTTTTTCACACTTATTAGTCTGGAAAGAAAACTTTTCATAACTGTCTTTCGGATTTTACCCAAACTCCGGATATACCGAGAAATATACAGGAATTTGAGGCTAGAAATCATTATTAAAGGTTTATCGTCGAAAACATGACAGAAGTTAAGTTTCACCACAGTGACATTCGTAAAATACTCAATGAGCTAGATGCGCAAAAGGCATCAGGGCCGGATGGAATACCTGCCATCGTGTTAAAGAACTGCGCCAACGAACTCACACCCATTTTTTCCTGACTTTTTTTTCTGTTTTACCGAAAAGGAATGTACCTATCTTTTTGGAGAGTAGCTCGAGTGCAACCAGTTCCAAAAAAAAAACAAGAAAGCCACGCCCTCAAACTATCGCCCAATGGCCATGCTTCCAATAATCTCCAAAGTCATGGAACGTGTAGTCAATCAGCAACTATTCAAGTACCTCGAGACTAACAGAATAATTAGCGATAAGCGAGATCGGCTTCCGCAAATACGGCTTCCGCAATCAGACATCGACAGGAGATATTTGCCTATGTCACTAATAATATGGAGTAGGGCAGTTGGGAGCGATTGCGTAGGATTTTTTAAAAGCATTTAACAGAGTTTGGCATGACGGATTGCTCAACAAAGCGCCGTCTTTCGGATTGTCAGCGTCTCTCTGCAGCTGGCCTGCGAGTTTCCTTAAGAACCATTCTCTGCACGTTGCGGTTGATGGACACATCTCAGACACATTCACCATTAAACTGAAAGTGCCTCAGAGCGCAATACTTTCACCAACTCTGTCCCTCATCTATATTAATGACCTACTGACCGAAACCAATAATTATTTTATCTACAGTTTTGCAAAAAATTACAGTAACCGGGGGCGACAGGAATTTGGTCCAGTTCAATCATTGAACCAAGCCCAAAGCAGCCTCGTTTACCAAGAGAGCCAATATGGAATATGTTCTAGCATGACCACGTTGCCAACGTCACAAAATTAGCCTCGCTGAAGCTTGGTGCGCTATTTCGCAACAAAAAACTTTATACATCGCAGCAGCTGCTCTTGCTCTACAACACGCAAATAAGACCGTGCTTAGAATATTGCTCACACATCTGGGATGCCGCAACTAAGCACACCCTAAAGCTGCTGGATTCCATCCAGAAGAGAGCTGTGTGTCTCGTCGGCGACCCGGAGTTTACTCGAGATCTAGATAGTCTGGTACACCGCAGACACATGGCAGAGATATCCCTGTTTTACAAATATTTTCACGGCAGATGTTCGCAGGATTTGGCCCGCATCATCCTACCCTCAGTAACGCCTGTCAGACAGTCGCGACAGACGGCGAGAGCGCACTCGGTTATTTTACAACTGGAAACACCTAGACCGTCGCTCTTCAAGGACGCCTTTGTCTGGCGCACTGCATTACTGCGGAACTCACTCCCAGGACATCTCCCCCTAATTATAACCTACAACTATTCAAGAACCGTGTCAATCAACATCTTCGCGCACCGCTCGTCATAGGCATAGGATCTCCCTTTAGTGTGTGTGTCACTGTCATAAAAACATTTATAAGTTTAAAGCCGCATGCATATACGTTTATGACAAAATTTATATTCTCTATAAAGTAGGTAATTACTTTGTATTTGTTCTTTGCAAATCTAATTTGGGTTAGCAGTTATTTCAGTAACTGATCGGTTAATAAAACATATTTGCAACAACACCTAAATTATTTATTCCGTTATACACAGGGTGATCTAGAAAACTTTTTCACCGAACATTAACAATAGACTAGAACGTTCACTCTAAGCTCGACCCCCAGTATTTCCCTTCTTGCCCCTTCGCGGAACTTGATGAAAAGCTGGTTAATCGCTCAGGCCTCGTGCCACGTTTCACCCCGTCTGCTCTAAAGTCCGACGACTGGCATTTGTAAGCGCTACATCAAAGGTGCAGACTGAGAGTGGACCTTCTAGTCTCTTGTTAATGTTCAGCGACTCTTTAAAAATAAATATCTCTATCTATTTTTTGAAAAAATATTTCGACCAAATTTTTCTTTTTTTTCCGACTCTAGGTATGCAAAATAATAACAAAGAAAACTTGTAAAATAATAAAACTCGCCGGCAAAATTAGAATATTATATTATTATTATTAGTATTATTAAAAAGCTTTAAAAACGCACTTCTTACATGCAAACCTTCGAGAAGCAGGTAAAAGGGGTCGAGCCGATGGCTGGAAATATGAGACACCCTTATTTACGTCTCTTTTTAATATATTTTTTTTTAATGTGTGAGATCGGAATTTTAATTGTTTCTTGTCGCACTCACATATCAAATGGGGATTTTTTCATATAAAAACGACGCAGCAGAACGAGGTCTGAACAAATCCACTTGCTTTTGGCTAGGGACAGGTTCCATTTCCACACACTAAAAAGCTTAAAACTGGTATTCCCATCAAATTTCCACCTGTTTTTAAATTCTCTCTTATCTTAGCATTGATTTATAGAAGTGGATAAGCAATAATAGCCGTGTGTTGCTCCATTCAAAAGTGGCAACCTATGGGCGAAAGAACGTGAAAAACGTAAGCAAAGAAGATCCCGTTCTATCATGCGCACTAAAACACTGTGCTGTTGTTTCCGTGTCAGCTGGTGTTGATCACAGAACCGTACTTGGCTTTATAATACGGGAGGCCACGACCACGATTTTTTGACAATCGCTATCCGCAAACTTCTTTGTGGCTTTGGTTATATTATTATTTTGATTCGAAAACTGGTATTTTCAGACGTTTTATGTGGTGCTTATGCCCTTCATTAATTTTTAAAGTTGTTATCAGTTCGGACCCTAAAAACTCATAGCAAACTGTCTGCTTTTTGATATGCTATTAAATAATAGTGTAATTAATATGCTTTTTTGGATATCAGAAAAAAATAGTGGTGCATGTACATAGGGGAATTAAAAAATAAAATAAAAATGACAAAGAAAAAAAAAACTTTTTGCTATCTGTCTGAAAACTATTTCCTTTCGTTAATTGTGGTGAGTTGATACTTAAAAAACCATTTTCAGAAATATGTCCCGGTGCGTTTCATTTCATGAGAGTGCCTAACATGTAAAAATTTTGGGGGAGGGGAAACTTACCACTATTTTTCTGAAATCAGATATATATGGTAGAAAGACGATTCTGCATCACAAAAATGCTGATATCAGATACATTAACCTGTGCACGCTGCCAATCAGACAAACTTTTGTTGACCATAATTGAGCAGGAAACATTGAATATATTGTGTTTAATGACTTTAATATTTGACACCAACAGCATTGTTTATACACATTGGATTGCCAAAAGACAAGGTTATCTCGCTGACGAACTGTAAAATAAACAGCTGGCGTTTGCGCGCAAGTGGCAAATTCTACCAGCATCGGCTGTGAGACAGGTCCGCCAAAAATTTTATTAAATACTTTTTTTTGCTTTTGCACCATTGAAAGTGCCTGAAAATATTATTTTCGTTATAAAGTCACTCAAACAAGTATGTTAAAAAATATTTCAATCGGACAACGATAAATTTATAAGGTTCGATGTGTATACAGCTTCCGGTTATCATATTATAAAAGTGCAACATCGCAGATGTCTGATATAAAAATTTTTATTACAATATGAACTTAAGTTAATTGATTTATCCAATAACCAGACGGCTAGCAATACATTTTTGTCATCTAAATTTTTTGCAAAGCAGAAACGGCGCACAGTGGAACGAGCTTATGGGAGAGCTTGGACATCGAATTTTTTGCACAGATTTTTTTACTATTGTACCGATTTGAATCATTCATCCTGGTTTGAAAGGTAACACAAATGACTTTTAAGTGCTTTCAATAAAATGTGTCGCCATTTTAATTTCGCGATGGCGGGCATAGCGAAACAAGGTGTTATGATGGTGGCCAGTTATAGGCTTGTGGGACTTATATTTTGATAAATTTTGAAGGAACGAACACTTCATATTAAGGTGTTTTCAAAAATCCATAGTTTATGAGACCATAATATGGTCATATACAGTGTGTCTGCTTAGGTTCGCACCATATGGAAAACTTTTTTATTATTAATTTTACGACAAAAAGTTATTCTTTATAAAAAGTTCTGCATGGTCCAAAACCTGGAATGCAACCATCAGATGACAAATTTTATCAGTACATATCAGTATGTACGAGGTTTGTCAAAAATCATGATTTTCGCTCAAGAGTAAAGTACCTTAATTAATTAATATGGTATATTAAATGAATTATGCTAAGAATTTTACGAGGAATCCAAAAATAAATTCAAATATAGAGTGACCTATTTGAAAAAAAAACATTTGTTGTTCTCCCTTGTATATGGGAGATTTTTTGAAACAAAATTTTACGTAGAAAAAAGTATTTTCAAATACTTACATAACCCTACTTTTACTTTTTTTTGTCACAAGTAAAATAAAAAAGTTAAAGGGGGCGACATTATAGTGGATCACCCTGTACATACGACAGACCTCTAAGACCTCTAACACGACCTCTAAGCTACTTATATTTAAGAAAAAAATGTATGTATTGATATCATTTTTGCTATTATGTTCGGCATTAAACAGTTCCAGTGTGATAGGCGTCGAAATATTGGATGCTCCTGGGGAACAACATAAACTATTTTTGCTCATGACACTCTTTGTTGCATATAGTTGCAGCTAAACTGCATGGTGATTGATTCAGTAGAAAGTAAAGATTAGTTTAGATGCTATAAATCATCGGGACTCAGCGAGACTTTTTAGTTTTGGTGAAAATAATGACGTCATTTTTTAAATTTTTTATGAAAAATAATTCACCAGTGGATAAAGACATGCCAAAAAAACTTGTACTAGCCAATATTACTTTAAAATTGTCTCCTAGAATAGAAATAACAACTTTTGTACAAAAATCATAATTTAGCGACAATTTAACCATTTAATATTATGATCTTTATGCTTTTTATATGATATATTTGATTAGCAAGAGTTTTGTTTTATGTGATAATTGAAAACATTAGTTGATTCACTTAACCAAATTTGACTTTTAATAGATAAAGTATAGACTTTTCAACAAAAAAATTACAAAAAAAAATTTATAAAATGAAATGATAAATTTGCTGCCATGTCCGGCCTTTAGCATTGGATCGTTCCAGTGTGCGGCGCCGGCGGCGGCGCCCCATTAAAACGCACCGTTTCCGGATACTAGTTGATAGGCAAAAATTCATGGTTTAGTATGATTTATCTATTTTTTATGGTTTTAAACGATAGCGATCATCAAGGGTTTTGGTCGTAGCCTCCCGTACTATTAGGTTTTGACCTGTTTTCGTTTTGTCGCCGTGAATGTTGCTTTTTGCTTTTGTGTATTTTTTTGAAGTGAACACTTTTCTGGTTTCATGACAGTGGTTTAAGAAAAAAATATTATAACGTATCGGAACCAGCTCAAATAAGTAAAATAAGTTGAGACTAAGTGAAACTAAGCGAAAGTTGATTAAAGGACTGACCAAAACTAACCAAATCTTTTTAAATTGATTATAACGTATCGGAATCGTCTCAAATAAGTAAAATAAGTTGATACTTAGTGAAACTAACCAAAAGATGATTAAACGACTAACCCAAATTAACCAAATCTATTAAATTTGATTATTGCGTAACGGAACCAGCTCAAATAAGTACAATAAGTTGAGACTAAGTGAAACTAACCGAAAGTTGATTAAACGACTAACCAAATTTATTAAAACTGATTATAAAGTATTGGAAACGTCTCAAATAAGTAAAATAAGTTGATACTAAGTAAAACTAACCGAAAGTTGATCAAAAGATTATCCCAAATTAACCAGATCTTTGAAATTTGATTATTACGTAACGGAACCGGCCCAAATAAGTAAAATAAGTTGAGACTAAGTGAAACTAACCGAAAGTTGATTAAACGACTAACCAAAACTAACCAAATCTATTAAAATTGATTATAACGTATCGGAAACCTTTCAAATAAGTAAAATAAGTTGATACTAAGTGAAACTAACCGAAAGTTGATTAAACGACTATCCCAAATTAACTAAATCTTTTAAAATTGATTTATACGTATCGGAACCGGCTCAAATAAGTAAAACAAGTGGAGACTTGATAAAGAAGTATTCACTTCTCTTATGCGTACTGTGCTACTCGCGACTTTTATTTTGCTGTATATGTCATTGTTCGATGATGATATTCGTGTTATTCCAAATCAATATGTTATTAGTGCTTAGAGTTTGACGGCGTTTTGTGCTAATGTTCGACATAGGGAGGAGAGAGTCGAGACCCTTGATTATGAGATTTAGTTTCCTATCGACAGGTACGAAATAAGAATGGTAAGGGTATTTTTTGTTGGTAAGATAAGTAGTGATCCTTTTGTGATCACCTGGGGTGGCAGAGGTGATTTGGATCCACAGCCTAGATTTTTTGACGTCTCCGAATTCATTTTCGAGTACGTCATGTCTTGGTGTATTTTTACACAGTGCTCTGGGCATCTGATGATTATGAATACCACATCGGATTTTTTGGAAGTTTTTCGGGGCTCTGAGGCTGGGGGGCTGACTAGGGGGCTATTCCCAGATGCTTGCTGATCGATTCCTTTGGGACCGCAGTTATCGATTTCGGAATACTTGGCCTAGGGCTTGGATTTTGGGTTAGTGGAGGGCTTAGTGCCCTAGGCACTCTCATTTGATGGTGGCTGTTCGGAGTCAGAAATGGTATCCATTTCTTCCTCCATGGGGGCAGCTGCGACTGCGGGGAGCAGTTGTATTCCGTGAGTGCTTGTGTAAGTGTTTGTCTGTGTGTTTTCAGTGTTTTTCTGAATTATGTGTAGTGTGTCCATTAGTGTTTCGTGGTATTTGTCTTGATTAGTTATTTGTGTTTTTTTGATTTGAGTGTATGTTTTCTATTGATTTGTGTGCTTTGTCTTGGTCTTTTTTAAGTAGTACTTTTCTGTCAGTTTTTCATTTTCGTCTAGTAAATTTTTATTTGGTTCTTCGAGTCTACGTATGTAGGTATGTTGTTTATCTAGTCGGTTGTCTTTGGCGGTGTGTTTTGGTTTAGTTCTAAGTTAAGTAACAATTGTGTTGTGTTTGTTTTTGAGTGTGGTTGGGTGTGTATTTGTGCACTTACATGTTGTTTTTGTTGAGTTTACTGCCTAGGATCACTATTTTTTCCTCGTTCTTTCCTTTCTTTTCTCCTCTTTGGCCGCTTGGCTGCTTTCTTTTGCTCCTTTGTCTGCCATTTTTCTGTTGATAGATCTGACGCCAATGGGTACCTTCCTTTATGACTATAACACAGTCTACATTAAGGACATTCAGAGACAAATTGTCGAAGAAATAAGAAAGTTAAAAGAAAATGAGAGCGAAGCAATTATAAATGCACTGGAACGCCAGAAAAGGATTTACGAGAAATGCGACGATAATAGGAGACATGCAGAGCATTTAATTTAGACTCCAAACTATATACGTTTTATATATTTTAATGTTCATGATTATAAGTTATAATTACCTAACGTGTTTTTCCAAATTTAATAAACGGAATTTTAAAAGTATGAATTTTAGTTCATTTCGGAAAATATTAGCAGAAAATAAAAATGAATCAGTAAATCAGAATCAATGCTCTGACATATGAAAAATATACCTTTACCTTAAGGAAGGAGTTGATGTCTTAATAGGTAAGCAATTATATCGAGAAAGTCATACTATTTCTTAATTCCAAAACCTTCAATATTTCGACAACAATATAACAACCATATGATGATATATTGTCAACTAACATAAAATCATACAGTGGAAAGTTTGAACTTAACCTTGAATCGAAATTATAAATTGTTGTTAATTAAAATATAAACTGTTATGATTAACCTTGTTGACAATTCAAAACAATACTCGAATTAGAGGTCAAAGTTTGGTATAAAAAGCTGTGCAGCAGCCCATACCGGGAGACTTTGATCTCCAGTGCGAATTACCGAAAGGGAAAAGCCCCTCTGGTAGATCAAAGCTCTCACTTTTAAAAAAGACCTATCAGTGCGAATTACCGAATGGGAAAAGCCCCTCTGATCAGGCACGGTTAAAAAAGACCTATCAGTGCGAATTACCGAAAGGGAAAAGCCCCTCTGATCAGGCACGCCTTAAAAGTGAATCAGTGAAAATTAATAACGCCATAAGGCAAAGTGCTATTTAAATTAACAAATATAAAAAAAGTAAACGACGTAAACTAAAACTTTCATCCACCCAACAATCGATCCGCCCTTCTGGCGCCTTTTCTTTTTGCTATCCGCCAGTCAATATATATGTGACACGTGGTGGAGGCAGCCGTTTCGACCCCCGTATACAAGACACAGGACCAAGGACTCGTCGAAGAGATACGCTTTTTCCAGATAGACCCCTGATCCAGCTAAAAATAACATTTTGCATCAATCCAAGCCGTCTATATTTTTTATAGCCGTGGTGATCCACGAGATTGTTTTCTGTACCAATTTTCTTTGAGATTTTTTGGCAGTCATAAAAGTTGCCTTCTTGACATTTTGGTGAAGTTAAGAGTCAGTGTCTTCTAATTATTTAAATCCGTCCTCGAATGTCAGACAGAAAACACTATCTACGTTCTAAGAGTCAATCCGACACGACAGCTAAGGATCCCACTCTACCTCACAGCAGCACAGCCATATTCTCAGCAGCAAGGAAATTAAGAAGATCGCCACCCACATCCCCAATAATAAATTTAGAACAAGTTAAGAAAATCTCATTTCTCGACAAACCATTAGTAGAACCACCTAGTGAAAACTCGCAAATTTACCAAGGAAACCAAGCATCACACAGCAGCACGGAGGCTAGAGAAGTTATCAGTGAAGACAGCGAACAAGACGAAGCACAAGATATCCAAACAGTACGTCAGAACATGGCAAACACAACAATCACAGACGCTTTGGCTACTGCAAAGAAAGCAGCAATACCACAGTTTATTAGCCCACCTACGTTCCATCCTTGCAGATGCAAAGCCAACGATTTTATAAAATCATACGAAAGAACGGCAATAGCAAACGGATGGGATGATGCGTTAAAAATTGGATATTTTGAAACTTTTTTGGACGGAGCAGCAAATCTATGGTTCCAGGAATACAAGGCAGCAAACCAAAATAATGGATGGATGGAATTACAAGCAGACTTTATCAGTGAATTCGAAGACAGAAATTATCAAGCAGCACGTAAAAAGAGAGTGGAAGAAAGGAAGCAGTTAGAGAATGAAACAGTAATAAATTATTTGTACGAACTTAGAGTACTTTATCATGACTACAAAGCAAACGTGGACATAGAAGAATTTTTAAGTATATTTAGCGAAGGGCTCACCGAAGACAATTATTATAACTTTTACTGGTTGACAAACCCCCCCAACAGCCAACCTCGAGACTTAGACGAACTGAAGGCGTTAGCAGCAACGATAGACAAAGCACCGAGACGAAGAGAAGATAAAAGGCAAAACTATGAACCAACAAACAGTTATCATCCTCTGAATACAAGCAGTCACAATCCTCAATATAACTATCGTCCTCCAAATAGAGAAAATTATCGTCCTCCATATAACTATCGTCCTCCGAATAACATAAATAATACAAACTTCAATCGTCCAAACAATTACCACGAATATAATTATAATACGAATATACAACATAACCTCAGAAGGCAATAAATGCCACAAAACCGCAATAGCAACTTACAGAGGCTACCAACATATACAAAGAATGGTAACCAAAATCATTATAAGGAGGCCTACAGAAATAGCTATAATAACCAGAAATGTCACACCTGCGGAAAATTGGGACACTTCGCAGCAACTTGCCGCAGAAATCACCCAAAAGGCGGCGGATGGCTAAATTAAACACCCCAGTCATCCTAGCAGGAGGGGACAAGGAAAAGAAAGGCATACTTTGCATCACAGTAAAATTAAACAATAAAAATGTCACGGCAATAATAGATACTGGATCCCAAAACAACGTCATACAAAAAGACTGGACAACAGGCCTGAAACATAGAAATAGCAACACAATTCTCATAGGAGCAGGAGGGCATCGTATACAAGTAATGAGTGAAGTTACCACAGCATTACAAATAGGAAACAAATTTAAGCTCCAAATAAAGGCAAAAGTAATCAACAGTGCACCCTATCCGATAATATTAGGCATGGAATTTCTAGAACATAACAAGGCAGTAATAAATATCCTAAACAAAGAACTGATAATTCAAAATAAATATATAATCCCATTGAGATACGATTCAATGAATGGCATCGCACCGGGGCTTACATCTGTCAGCAGGGACAAAAAGCAGGACAACAACAAATTCAAGTTATTTTTACAACAGCAAAATAACATACAAGTAGATAAACTAGAATCCATTCAGGAACAAAATAGAAATATACAGTGCCTCGGCAAAGATATTCCAACAGTATGGGGATTAACAGATATGAATAAAACAAAAAAGTATATAGCTAAAATACTTAAGCCAGAATTCCCAACAACAAATTGGAATAAAAATAATAAAATAGGAACAGTTTCAGTGACCAAAAATACAAAAGGCAAAACTGGTTTCTACCTCCACACTAGGAACAACGCACATAGCAGGCCAACGCTCGAAACATTATTTGAATGCCTCATAAAACTAAGAGAACTATTAAAGCAAAAGGGAATTAATAAAATAGCCATACCTAGAAGAGGTTGGGGCTTGGATATCCCAGAATGGAATTCATTCAAAAAAATGTTGCACTACATATTCAAGTCAGACAATATAAATATTTTAATATGTAGAGACAAAAGGCCAAGAAAATTAAATAAAATAACAGGGCCATTTACAAACATTATGATAGAGCAGACGCCTAACATTTTTAAAATTAGAGCTAGAAAAAACTATGTCATCACAAAGGGAGAAACAAAAACATTAGAATTAGAAATCCCAGAATACCAAGAAATAGAAGGCCATTCAAATATTTTTAATTGCAAATACAACACAGACTGGTTAGCCACAAAGCAATTATCAATTGAGGCAAATATATACACAAATGGGAAAAAATTGTTTATCCCAGTAACCGCAAAGGCAAATTACCCAGCTAAAATCTACAGGGGCACTACAATAGCAATGTTACAAGAAATACAAAAAGAAGATACCGCATACAACCTACACCTCAGCGAAGACACAATAGACAAGAAAGAAATGATAACCATAGACGATCACCATCTAGACAACATCACAGACCACAAAGCACGAATACAACTGGAAGAATTACTACATGAATATAGGGACGTATTTGCAAAATCTCCAAAATATATGGGAAAAACTAATCTAACCGAACATGTAATAGAATTAGAAGACAATAAACCACAGAAAAGCCGTCCATACCGTGTGTCCCAAAAAGAAAGAGGCATAATAGACGAACAAATCCGAGAAATGCTAGAAAGCGAGGTAATAAGACCATGCCACTCGCCCTGGGCGAGCCCCGTTGTACTAGTAAAAAAGAAGGATGGCAATACTAGGTTCTGCGTAGACTATAGAAAATTGAACTCAGTCACAAAGAAATCAAATTGGCCTCTGCCTCAGATAGACGATATACTAACCTATCTAGGCGATTCTACCTGGTTTAGCACATTGGACATGTTTTCCGGATACTGGCAAGTCCCAATACAAGAAGATTCGAAACAATATACCGCTTTTGTAGCACAGGGACATGGTTCATACGAATTCAATGTGTTAAGTTTTGGATTATGTAACGCTACAGCAACATTCCAAGAATTGGCAGATCGAGTATTCAGTGACATGAAGTGGAAAGAAATACTCATATACCTAGACGATATAATAATATTTTCAAAAACACTAGAAGAACACTTGATAAAATTAAGAAAAGTCTTCGACAGATTACGTCAGGCAAATTTAACATTGAAACCAAGCAAATGCGAATACCTAAAGAAAGAGATAAAAATTTTGGGATTCAAGGTCAGTGACAAGGGTATATTACCTGACGAATCCAAGCTC
Source organism: Pissodes strobi (assembly GCA_016904865.1). Lineage (NCBI taxonomy): Eukaryota > Metazoa > Arthropoda > Insecta > Coleoptera > Curculionidae > Pissodes > Pissodes strobi. The sequence continues at coordinate 167,589 of MU183835.1, forward strand.
ACGTGCATCAGAAATTTTCCAACACCAAAAAAGCTCAAAGATATACAAAGCTTCTTAGGACTCTGTAATTTCTACAGAAAATTCATTAAAAATTTTTCAATGATTGCACGTCCATTACACGATATGACAAAGAAAAGCCCGACATTTAAATGGGGACCAAAGCAAGACGAGGCATTCGCAACATTAAAGGAAAGATTGATATCGGCACCTGTGTTACAACACTTTAATCCGAACAAAGGCACAATATTGCACACAGATGCAGCTACATGTGGAATCGGAGCCATATTATTACAGGAAGATGATAATAAAATTGCACACCCTGTAGCCTACATAAGCAGAAGTCTGTCAAAAAGTGAGAAAAATTATACAATCACAGAGCTAGAATTACTAGGTGCAGTATGGGCGCTAAGCTATTTGAGACACTTGATATATGGTAAACCAGTAAAGATCATAACAGATCATCATGCTCTCTGTTGGATAGACAGCATCAAAGAGAATAATAGGCGTTTAGCAAGATGGGCTTTAAAGCTTGCAGAGTTTGACTATACAGTAGAATATAAAAAAGGAACATCACACAAAGGCGCAGACTGCATGTCGAGACACCCAGTCCTACCTGCAGAAACAAACGATCAAGGAGACAAGGACGAACTACCAACATTTGCGCTGAGGAGCACAGAGATAGCCGCTGTCCAAGACAAGGACCCAGAAATAAAAGAATTAAAACAAGCCATCTTAGATCCAAATAATACAGATATTGCAATAGGCACCAGACGCAGAGCAAAAAATTTTAGACTGCAAAATGACACCCTGTACAAAGTAAATAACACCAACGAAGGATTGGAGAATGTTCTAGTCATACCAAAGTCCATGAGAAAACAAATAATGTGGGAAGTACACGCAGCACCCACAGGGGGTCATCTAGGAGTCTATAAAACATTGGGTAAAATCAAAAACAGATTCTTCTGGACGGGCATGAGTAAGGACATAGAGAAATACATACACGGATGCCCAGACTGCCAGGCAAGAAAAGGACAACCCTACAGAAAAACTCCGGGCTTCTTACAACCCATAAAAGTAGGAAACATCATGGATAAAATTGGCATTGATCTTTTAGGACCGTTTAGGCGTAGCTCTCAGGGAAAGACAATGATTGTGGTAGCAACGGATTATGCATCAAGATATGCTATTACTGCAGCTTTACCAAGCGGCAAGGCAGGCCCGGTGGCAAAATTTCTCTTAGAAAAAGTATTTTTGATATACGGAGTTCCAAGGACTATTTTAAGTGACAGAGGCAAAACATTCCAGTCAGACATGGTACAAGAACTAGAACGAATTATGGGAGCACGTAGCCAGTACACAACTGCCTATCACCCTTGCTGCAACGGCCTTACAGAAAGGTTAAATAAAACACTGGCGGACATGCTGTCTATGTACTGCAACACTCAACAGACCGATTGGTGCTCTTATATTCCATTCATCACGTTTGCTTATAACACAGCTATACAAAACACAACGCAATTTAGCCCATTTATGTTAGTTTTTGCAAGGGAGCCAACGCTACCCTCTGAAGCGGTCCTGATGGACGCTGAAAAAGAGACAGACATTCTACAGATAAGAGAAAAGGCGCTGCGAATGAGAGCATTAGCAGTAGAAAATATAGACAAACGCCAAAATAGTGATAAAAAACGATTCGATAATAAACATAGGGAGCTACAATTCGAGATAGGAGATAAAGTAAAAATATTTATACCAGTAAGAAAAGTAGGACGCAACGAAAAACTACTTCTAAGGTGGTTTGGACCATATGAAATTTTGAGGAAATTAAATGAGGTAAACTACGAAGTTAGAAAGATAGGAAGTAAAAAGAAAGTAAAAGACACGGTTCACGTATGTAGGATGTTGCCGTATAATGATCCCTGGACTGAGGATTCACCAATTATTGATGAGGAAGCCGAAAAAGAGGACAATAATCAAGAGGACACAGAGGACGATAGTACAGAGGATACAGAAGATACAGATATACAGTTAGTTATACAAGAGGCAGAAAAAGAAAAACATGATAAAGATAAGGGGCAACAAAACAGTAATAAAATTGAGAAAAATGGAAGTATACATAAAAAAGAGGGCGAGGACCTCGAAAGAAGACTATTAGCAATTTTGGGGAAAGACAATAATAAAATTGAGAGTAGTGAAGGTATGGACAAGAAAGAAGACGAGGACTTCGAAGGAAGACTGTTAGCGATTTTAGGGAGAAAATAATTACAAGGCACAAAGTATCTACAAACCCAGGTGTCAATGATAAATACCTTACATATTAGGAAAAATCATAATAAGACACTTAGGAGTGCGAAAAAGGTAGCATAGAGCATATAGACAAATATAAGATACATTTAAAACGGAAACAATATGTACTTGAAGTAGAAAATAGAGTACATAGATATTAGAATGGAAAATGGAGTACATAGATATTGCATATACTTAGAGTAGAAAATAAAGCACATAGAAAAATATTAGAGGTACTTAGAGAAGCAAACAGATATATTACAAAGATGGAACAAGAATTTGGAACGCAAGTGTTATTGACAACTATCTAAGATACTAGAGAAAGTCATAATAAAAACATGAAGGCGTCCAAATAGATGATATAGAAAGTTAATATAGAGAAAAATGAAACTAGAAAGGGTTAGTTAATATATGTGAATAAATGAAGAAATGAAACTTTAGTAAAGTTATAATGAGGACGCAATAATTGTTTTCGATTAATACCGTACAGGGAAAGTCATAGAAAAACACATGAGCGTTTTAATTGAGAAGAAACTAGGAGAAATAAGTAAAAAGAAGTTTAAAGAGAAACTAGGTAGAAGACGAGCTAATGAGAAAACATATAGGCATAGGCTATATGTAAAACGGACTTAAGTAGTGATGAATATCCTATCGAGAAAATCACAACACTTATGGGCCACGGAGCATTGAAAGTTTAGAATATGTACATAAAAATCAGCTGATAGATTAAGAAATATACTAGTAAAAATAGGATATAAATAGTGTAAAATAATGAATACATAAACGCCGGATACTGAGATATAAACATATGGCAAACAGTAATATATATGGAGATAATAAAATAATAAACGCGTCACAGTTATATACATACCAGAACTCTACATGAGCGCACTGGGATCCGGAAAGATAGGAACCATATGTAGGACAATGAAGGCAGCGTCACGATGTCCAAAGAAAAAAAAGGGGGACCTAGAAAGAAAAAATGTTGTAAAATAATGCAGTGAAAGAAATAAAGGCAAGACACGCCGTCCACACAAAAGGTGTATATAGTAAAATTAAAACCCCATACAGGGAACAATACAAAATTATAATAATATAATAATAATGGGAAAAATAGAAATATACACAATGAGGAAATACTCTTCTTAGATTCAATTTTCTGGAGATCGTACACTTCAGCTAGAGACAAGACGAAGATGACTAGATAGAAAAGAATACGAATGCAAAATTTTAAAATATATGGAGGAATAATCAACAGCATTATAAATGAAAATAAATAATTTAATTATAAGATAACTCACCTAAAGGTGCCTGCAAGTTCCATATACCACAAAACCATTTCACGCGGACTAGGTGAAGGACCTGAAAACTCACAGGTACCATAGAACTCACTGGTACCTCAGATGTCATCGGTCCTCACTGAGATTGGGGATGATGAATATATTGTGATGCATCCTGGAGAGGACATGGAATTAATCTGTATGGAACTGATCACTCCAATACAGAACAATAAAACGTCAGCAACAGGTGCACTAAGAACAGCATCAAGTAAAGAATTGCTACAGAAATCAAGCAATCGGAAAAGTCATCAAATAATTACCGCACAGTATCATGGGTATATGGAACAGTATACTATCATTTACAGTAATATACATAATATTTCACAAACTCAAGCCAACAACTCAGATTAACAACCCCTGTACATGCACTAGGTGCAGCAAATGAAATCATGCACAATATACTATTTAAAATAACCTGTAGCATATTTCTAATATTCCTAATATATCTATTATTTAAATTATATAGGTACTTACGCAATACGACCAGTTCCACCGGCACAAATCACCCCCTAAACCACAAGATGGATACACGTTAAGGATATAAAATCACGATTCAAACGGTCGCCTAAATTACATATTTCAAAAGATTGCAGTTAGTCGACCCGAGCAATGGGACATCAACATGACCTGCATTTAATTTTTTGCCAACTATGCACAGTGGTATAAATACGTATCGTATCATAATATTTAGAAATAATAGCTTAGCTGTAATTAAATTATCATAATAGATAGGCTAAAATACGAATAGATATAGAACTGCCAGATATACATATATATGAATAATCAAAATAATTATTTGTAATTCTTTATACGAGGATTTACAATAAGTAATAAATAAGAATCTGAAATATGATGAAATATTGGTATAAATAATCCAAATCTAATAATAAAAATAAAAACGGAAACGTCTTAAGATGTTTATTATAACTAAAAATATATGTAAATAGTAGGTCACCTACATCTGACCACAACGGTCATACATTGTTATTGTACTTGGCAACTAAAAAATTGATTGATTGTTATTAAATTAGTTATTAGTTAATTATTAAAACAAACCTTTCTTTTGTTCCATGTAAGCAAAACGCACTGGGTCAAGCAACATACAGAGTCGACAACACTTCAAGACTAATACCGGGTGGACAAAACTGAGCCACGACACGAAGTGGACAACAAGTAACATGAATGGGCAAACTATTGCATCCAGCCAGAACGTCTTGGACCGAGTAGAGATCAGTACGGCCGGGTTGTGATAATTTAAGGTTGAATGCAAAATGTAAAAAATATATATATGTAGTAAGGGAATAGCATATCTGGTAATAAACTCCGGAGGCCGTCGTTTTCTGGAAGGGGGGCATGTGTCAACTAACATAAAATCATACAGTGGAAAGTTTGAACTTAACCTTGAATCGAAATTATAAATTGTTGTTAATTAAAATATAAACTGTTATGATTAACCTTGTTGACAATTCAAAACAATACTCGAATTAGAGGTCAAAGTTTGGTATAAAAAGCTGTGCAGCAGCCCATACCGG
>MU183836.1:0-19285 GCA_016904865.1 Pissodes strobi
AAGGATCTAGTGTTTCGCCTAGTTCAGCTTATGAATTTGGATGGGAAGGGTCATCTGAAATATCTGAATATCATTGCTTATTGAATGATTTCATGAGAAATTGTTCTTTATGGATGCTCGAGTCCTTTAGATCAGACATTGGACGTGGTAGAAAGGTCATTATCTCATCTTTACGTGTCACTGCCGCTTTTCTTGATTTATTTTCTGAAAAAATGGTTTCTTAGCAAATCAAAAATATTTTTGCAGCAGTTATAAAAAAATAAAATAAAATGTATAGGTACTACTATTGACAATGAGAATAACAGGATAAGTAATAACAGTAAACTGTATTTATGTGAAACTTAGTATGAATAACACACGTAGCAAATTTTATAGACAATGTGGATTATAGGATACGGGTAAAATAAATACCGTATTTTTTAACAAGTAACCACAATAACGTTGTATGCGTTCTTTTATGTATAATGTCAAGATATAATAAAACTACCTTTTAACTGTTGCGTTAGCAAATTAAATAATTACATAGCCAGGTGAGAAATAAATACTTCCCGAACTCTCGTTTGTATACCTCAAGAGGTGGACATTTTGAAACTAAAGATTATTATTTAGATGGCGTCACGGATATTACTTGTAAAGGCCGGATTATATGCAACCAAAAACCTTGAATATGCGCATATATATGCATTTTTTTTTATTTATGCAGGATATATGCCAAAAAAACATAAGTAGGTACACAACTAAATTTTGATTTTCTAAATAAATTTTTTACTAAATTAGTGGATTGAGTATTGAACAAAACTAAATTAAAGTTGTATATACTTTATTAAATCACAAATACAATTTTCCTATATCGATTTATATCAAACTTTATAATACTAATTTCAAAAATTATAAAACGCACTAGTTATTACGTGTGCTTCAAGGCTTTGAACTCAAAATTATGGCGTCTATACACTAAGCACATGTTTGTGCAAAAAAACGATCTCTCTACATCTACTGAAGTTATAGGACAAAATTTTAATTTCCGAACTAAGGTAGGTCCAATAGCTAAATAATTATTTAGAGTTTACGTGAACATTATGTTTACGACCTGCCTTAAAACCTTAAAACCTGCGCTTTTTTCTATTAAGCTTTCTAATATTGCCACTACTGTTTTTCTACCGCATCTCGGATGTGTTTGCAATTTTGTACACATGTTTCTATTATATTCATCGACTCTGGTAGACTTGTATAGGGTATCAAGAAAACACTCCGTATTTCAGAAATTAGATCAGTGAAGGTAATCCGTCCGGTTCGAGGTTTAAGCGAAGGTTATTTATATTACCTGGTACACGTAATATTATTGTTTCAATTCAACGAACGCGCTACCAAACGCAGACAGCAAGGATGACTTAACCTTGACGACCTTGCACTGTTATTATAATAATATATACAAGTCTTGAATCTACGTCAACTCGATATATATAGGAGATTAGAAGACTGAGGGACAATCGGTATTAATTAGTATAATCAGTATTATACAACATAATATAATGATAATCATAGCGAGAATCTTAAGTAATAATTAATGTACGTAGTTAATAAGAATATAAGCTATGTAACGTAACGATCTTACATAATCTCTCTAAAGGTGAATACAGAACTCAAATATTACCTGGAGTATTATTCAAATGAATAAAACAGTTCTACACTTGTGCACGATTCTTCTAGCTGCAAAATACTGTATGCTAGAAATACATAGTTACACTTTAATATACATTAACTGTTGCTCCACTTTAACATGTTGAAATATTTCTTTACACTTTTGGATGTACTGTGCATTAGTGAAATGAAGTATTTACATAGTTAATTTAATGACCGGAAAGCCTTTACTTGCGGGTTGGTCAGCTTGTTTAAAGGAATATTACCAGCCAAATAGCATATTTCATTATCAGTCCGAAAACTAGGCTTTTCTGGTACGCGCCCGACACTTTCTAGTGAATAAGCTGTACACCGGAAGTCGTGCAAGCACGGGAAAACCTATTTCTAGACGTGTAATGAACGATATTTTTCATAATACCTCTCTGAAATCAAAATATAGAATTATTATAATTTTATGTAGGGATCCAAAATCATGTAATAATGCATTTTGAATTAAAATGTAAGCAAACGTCAAACTTGAAAGACAAGCAAGACACAGGTAGATCTATTCTTTATCAAGCGTTGCTAGGGAAATGTGTTTGTATGCTTTGTTCTAATTGAATAGACAGCTAGTTTTGATATTTGTGACAAGTAAGGTCAGCATAAATATAATAATTTTACTTATGGACGCTAAAATGTGTTAGATTAATTTTGTAGAATGCATCGCTGTATAATTTTAACCCAATTTATTATAGTACGGGAGGCCACGACCAAAACCCTTGATTATCGCTATCCGTTTAAAACCATAAAAAATAGATAAAACATACTAAACCATGAATTTTTGCCTTATCAACTAGTACCCGGAAACGGTGCATTTTCATGGGGCGCCATTTCTGCTTTGAGTGCTTTGCAAAAAATTAAGATGACAAAAATTTATTGCTATCCGTCTGGTTATTGGATACATAAAGTTCATATTGTAATAAAAAAATTTATATCAGACATCTGCGGTGTTGCATTTTTGTAATATGATAACCGGAAGCTGTATACACATCGAACCTTATAAATTTATGGCTATCCGATTGAAATATTTTTTAACATACTTGTTGGAGTGACTTTATAACGAAAATAATGTTTTCAGACACTTTCAATGGTGCAAAAAGCAAAAAAAAAGTATTTTTCACAATACCTATCTGAAAACTATAATTTTCGACGTCTTTGTAGAGCGAAGAAAGTAAGTCTTTCCGGTGCGTCCGCGCGGGAAAAGTTTTCCCGCTCCCTAATTTTAACTGCGAAATTTGCAGTTATTTAGTTACAGAATAAGCATAAAGTATCATAAATTGGGTTAAAATTATACAGCGATGCAGTCTACAAGATTAATCTAGTATATTTTAGCGTCAATAGTCTAATTTTAAGTGAAATTATTTTATTTATTCTGACCTTACTTGTCCCTAATACTTCAAAATTAGCTGCCTACTCAATTACAACAAAGCATACAAACACATTTCCATAGCAACGCTTGCTGAATATTAGATAAATACCTGTGTCTTGCTTGTCTTGCAGGTTTGACGTTTGCTTACATTTTAATACAAAGTGTATTATGACATGATTTGGGATACGTCAAATTATAATAATTTTATGTTTATGTTTTGATTTCAGAGAGGTATTATGAGAAATATCTTTCATTACATGTCTAGAAACAGCTTTTCCTGTGCTTGCACGACTTCCGGTGTTCGGCCTCACACCAGAAACTGTCATGCGCGCACCGGAAAAGCCTAGTTTCCGGACTGGTAATGAAATATACTATAATAAAAAAATTTGAGGGACCTGTCTCACAGGTGATGCTGGTAGAATTTGCGCGCAAACACCAGTCTGTCAGCTGTTTATTACAGTTCGTCAGCGAGATAACCTTGTCTTTTGGCATTGTAATGTATGTATAAAGAATACTTTTGGTGTCAAATTTTAAAGTCATTAAAAACAATATTCAATGTTTCCTGCTCAATTATGGTCAACAAGAGTTTGTCTGATTGGCAGCGTGCACAGGTTAATGTATCTGATATTAGCATTTTTGTGATGCAGAATCGTCTTTCTACCATATATCTGATTTCAGACAAATAGTGATAAGTTTCCCCTCCCCCAAAATTTTTACATGTTACGCACTCTCATAAAATGAAACACACCGGGACATATTACTGAAAATGGGTTTTTAAGTATCAACTCACCACAATTAACGAAAGGAAATAGTTTTCAGACAGATAGTAAAAAGTTTTTTTTCTTTTATCATTTTTATTTAGTTTTTTAATTCCCCTATGTACATGCACCACTATATTTTTCTGATATCCAAAAAAGCATATTATTTACACGATTATTTAATAGCATATCGACAAGCAGACAGTTATGTGCTATGAGTTTTTAGGGTCCGAATTGATAACAACTTTAAAAATTACACCACGCAAAACGTATGAAAATACCAGTTTTCGAATCAAAATAATAAAATAACCAAAACCACAAAGAAGTTTGCGGATAGCGATTCTCAGAAAATCTTGGTTACTATTACTATCTCCCGTACTATTATACTTTATGCTTATTTTGTAACTAAATAACTGCAAATTTAGCACTTGAAATTAGGGAACTGGAAAAACTTTTCCCGTGCGCCCGCACCGGAAAACTTTTTCCCGTGTGGGCGCACCGGAAAGACTTACTTTCTTTGCTCTACAGAGACGTCGAAAATGGTAGTTTTCAAAGAGGTATTATGAAAAACATTTTACACAGAACTTCGTTAAATTCTAGTGGGCCATGGTTTTCGTTTTTAAAGGTCTCAAAAGACTGATACAACGTTGACTGAATGAATCTTATTAACCATAGCAATGTGAGACGGCGCGCGGCTTCTTGATGTTTTTTTTTCTATGTCAGAGGCACACACACTAAGGGGAGATCCTATGGCGCTCGACGAGCGGTGTGTGTGCGAAGATGGCTCTTAAATAGTGGTTTGTTGTAATTAGGTGGGAAACAAATGTCCTGGAAGTCAGTTCAACAGTCATGCAGTGCGCCAGACAAAGGAGTTCTTCTACAGCGATGTTCTAAGTGTTTCCAGTTGTACGAGGAACTGGTGCGCTCTTGCCGTCTGTCGTGACTGTCTGACAGGCGTTGCCAGGGGCGGGATGAGGCTGGCCAAATCCTGGGAACATCTGTCGTGAAAGTATCTGTAAAACAGGAACATCTCGGCCATATGTCTGCGGTGTTCCAGACTCTCCAGATTCCGGGTCAACTCCGTGTCGCCGACGAGACGCTTCTGAATGGAATCCAGCAGCTTTAGGGTGTACCTTGGTGCGGCATCCCTGATGTGTGAGCAATATTCTAAGCACGGTCTTATTTGCGCTTTGTAGAGCAAGAGCAACTGCTGCGCTGTATACAGTTTTTTGTTCCGAAATAGCGCACCAAGCATCTGGGAGGCTGTTTTTGCGATTTTAGCAACGTGGTCATGCCAGGACATATTACTGTTGACCGAGACACCCAACAGTCCGATTGACGAGGATGAAGGAATGGTCGTTCCTGCCATAATGTTGTCAGGGCCCGTCGTACAGGCCCTCTTGGTAAACGTGGCTGCTTGGGTCTTTGTTGCATTGAACTGGACGAAATTTCTGTCGCTCCAAGTTTGAACTTTCTCCAGGTCTTGATTAATTGCTGTAAACTGCTCCTGTCAGCGGTGATAAGTCTCAGTCGCTGGTAAAAGGTTTTTCTGATCTAAAGTGGGAGACAAGGGTACTGTCATCTGCAAAACTGTAAACAGGATTATTCGTTTCGGTCAGCAGGTCATTAATATAGATGACGAACAGAGTTGCTGAAAGTATTGCGCCTTAAGGCACTCCCGCGTTAATGGTGAATGTGTCTGAGATGTGTCCATCAACTGTAACGTGCAGAGATCGGTTCTTAAGGAAACTGGCAAGCCAGCAGAGAAGCTGGCAGGACGGCAGTTTGTTGAGCCGTCCGTCATGCCAAACTCTGTCGAATGCCTTCGAAATATCCAACGCTATCGCTCGAGACTCTCCGTAGTTCTCAATTGCTCTATTCCATATATGAGTGACATAGGTCAATATATCTCCTGTCGATGTCTCTTTGCGAAAGCCATATTGATTATCGCTGATTATTCTGTTGTTCTCGAGGTACTTGAGTAGTTGCTGACTGACTATACGTTCCATGACTTTCGAGATTATTGGAAGCAAAGCATTTGGGCGATAGTTTGAGGGCGTGGTTTTCTTGCCTTTTTTTGGAACAGGTTGCACTCGAGTGACTTTCCAAGAAGATGGGCAAATCCCTTTTCCGTAAGACAGAGAGAAAAGCCTGGAAAAAACGGATGTTAGTTCGTTGGCGCAGTTCTTTACCACGATGGCAGGTATTCCGTCCGGTCCGGATGCTTTTTGCGTATCTAGTTCTTTAAGGATTTTACGAATATCACGGTGATGAAACTTGATTTCTGTCAACGTATTGTTGATGTTCGATAAGGTGGGGAGAGCCTTGCCTTGGGGGACGTCTAAGGTAGACTGCGATGAAAACATTTTGGCGCGCATGTTTGCTTTTTCCTTGGCTGTAATTGCCGTGATGCCACGTTCGTCTGTCAAAAGTGAGAGAGACGTTTTTGCAAAGTTATTACTTACTGCCTTCGCTACCGACCAGAAATTCCTGGAGTCACTGCGGTATTGCGAAAGTTTTGTCCTGATCCTTTGATTGTGTGACCCAGTTCTGGTGGGGTGGTCTACCACCTAGGGCCGCTTCCACTGGAAGGATCGGCCTCAGACTCATTCCTTTGGTGGTCCCTTGTCTGACAGGGGTAAGAATGGGGTTTGTTGGTTCACTCCCCAGTGATCAGCTCCAGACTTTGTACTTTGGTGTTCTCCAGCCTGAAGGAGGACGATGGAATTTGATGGGCCACATCCCGTTTCAAACTCGGAATGGCGAGGGCGTCACGCCCCGTAATAAAACTGCTCTCACCAGTTTGACATTCCTGCCTGCTAATACAATGCAGCCCCTCTTGTCACAAACTGTCATTGATCCGCTCCAGGCTTTGCACTTCGGTGTTCTTCAGCCTGGGGGAGGGCGATGACATTTAATGGGCCACATCCCGTGGCAACTCGGGATGGCGGGGGCGTCACTCCCCGTAATCGAACTGCCGTTACCAGTTTGACGTTCCTGCCTGCTAATACAATGCAGCCCCTCTTGTAACAAACTGTCATTGATCAGCTCCAGACTTTGTACTTCGATCTTCTCCAGCCTGGGGGAGGACAAAGGATTTGATAAGCCACATCCCGTGGCAACTCGGAATGGCGGGGGCGTCACTCCCCGTAATCAAACTGCTCTCTAGTTTGAGGTTCCTGCCAGCTATTACAATGCAGCCCCTCTTGTCACAAACTGTCATTGATCAGCTCCAGACTTTGTACTTCGATGTTCTCCAGCCTGGGGGAGGACGATGGGATTTGATAGGCCACATCCCGTGACAACTCGGAATGGCGGGGGCGTCATTCCCGTAATCAAACTGCTCTCACCAGTTGGACGTTCCTACCAGCTAATACAATGCAGCCCCTCTTGTCACAAACTGTCATTGATCAGCTCCAGATTTTGTACTTTGATGTTCTCCAGCCTGGGGGAGGACGATGGGATTTAATGGGCCACATCCCGTGGCAACTCGGAATGGCGGAGGCGTCACTTCCGGTAATCAAACTGTTCTCACCAGTTGACGTTCCTGCTTGGTAATACAATGCAACTCCCTTATCACAAACTGTCATTGATCAGCTCCAGACTTTGTACTTCGATGTTCTCCAGCCTGGCGGAGGACGAAGGGATTTTCTAATCCACATCTCGTGGCAACTCGGAATGGCGGGGGTGTCACTCCCCGTAATCAAACTGCTCTCACCAGTTTGACGTTCCTGTCAGCTTACACGATGATGTGTTGGTCTATTTGGAAGCAGGAAACAACTCTTGAACAAGGCTTGCAAAAAACATGAACGCGGTCCAAAATAAGTTCTGGATTAACCTTAATCCACAAAGTGCATCATATTTTCGACCTAATCACCATTTTCGTTTTCACTTTCACTTTGTTTGGGGGTACAATGCTAACTGCGCCTGCGACAAACGGCAACCTCAATAATACTGATAAACTGTAACATTTGTGAAGAAATAAATACTACGTTGGGGTTTGGATCCTTCGGCACTAAAAACAGAGTTTCATCCACAATACCGAAACAGAATTTTTGCACTCGACGCGCGTTTCGCTAACCATGTTAGCATCATCAGGAGATGATTAAAACTCGTCGAATGCAAAAATTCTGTTTCGGTATTGTGGATGAAACTCTGTTTTTAGTTTTAAGAAATAAATGATTTATAGAAAGTATTAGGTGTAGGTAAAAAAATTCTAGTTAAATCATGTGGTCAAAAAACGCTACTGTAATTTCTCAATAGATGAAGAGTTTATTACTTTATGCACTATAATATATTACTTTATCAGCCTATTTATTGCCCTCTTAGGAAAATCCCCATCTAAATCGAGTTCGGGGGTTCAGGCGCCGCACCGTTTAGGCGGTGCGTAGGCGGGAAGCCATAAAACGTAAGAAAATAACACAGAAATCCCAAAACATGCTTGGATATGCAATAGTGCTTAAAATATGCATTTCTTCTTTAACAACACAAAAATATGCAAAAACGCATATATAATGTAAAATGCATAAAGTCCGGTCTTTATGTTAGCATGATTGTATTGAGTATTTTCATAAAAAAGGATTTTATATAAAAATTGTTGATCAAGTAACCCTTATCTAAATCAATCTATTTCATGGGACGCTAGGTAAAAATAAATTAAAGAAATGCAAGTTTGGCTTATTTCTCGAAAACAAACATAAAAGATATCTGAATAAGCCCCTGAATTCTAAGGCAAAACAACCAATAAGCCTGCTATTTATCTTCCTGATAAGCTATTGGAAAACCCAGATACGAGGGATGTTTTAAAATGCAGGATTTTCAAAAACATCTCGTGTTTCAAAAATCAAGAGTGCCATGCACATTCTGTGTATGGCATTAGTTTTTTTCAAAAAAGTAGCACAGCGAAAGTCGCATATTTCTATTTTTACTAATAACGAGGATATCATTTAAAACCATCGAGAAATTCACACTCTGTATACCTACACTTAATATTGCATACAGTGAGGACCTAAAATCTCCCCTCCCCCCACTAGCTTCTGAACCGTTCGGTACATTGTGGTGAAATTTAGAACGATAATATATGAGCAAGTTCTGCATTTTTTTACATATCAATGACTGCTTTAAATAGCAATATGACAGCTGGACACGCTTTCGGATTTTTTTTTTTTTAAATGGAAATGGAAGTCGAGTGATGCTTCATTTTGAAGGCCTTTTTATCCTCAAAGTATTATTCAGTTTTGAAAACGTTTGGATCAGTATTTTCCAAATAAGAACCAATAATATCAGTTTCTACGTTATGGCTACTCCTGTTTATAGCACATTCTTTTTAGCTAATAGATGTCATTATAGGTTGCTGTTTTTTAATATATGCATTTAGGGCTGACAGAAATAGTTCTTAGCTGGAAATTGCCATAAATTTCACCCATATAAAATGAAAATTATACACAGATTATCAGAAGATGATTCTGAAAGATGACCCGAATTTTGCGATATTATCGCAGGGAAGGGAGTGATGGGCACATCTCAGACACATTCATCATCAACGCGGGCGTGTCTCAGGGCGCAAAACTTTCATCAACTCTGTTTCTCATCTATATTAATGATCTGCTGATCGAAACGAATAATCCTGTTTACAGTTTTGCAGATGACAGTACCCTTGTCTCCCACTTTAGATCAGAAAAACCCTTACCAGCGACTGAGACTCATCACCGCAGACAGGAGCAGATTACAGCAATTAATCAAGACCTGGAGAAGGTTCAAACTTAGGGCGACCGAAATTTGGTCCAGTTCAATGCAGCAAAGACCCAAGCAGCAACGTTTACCAAGAGGGTCAATACAGCGGGCCCTGACATCATTATGGCAGGATCGACCATTCCTTCATCCTCGTCAATCGGACTGCTGGGTGTCTCGGTCAACAGCAATATGTCCTGGCATGACCATGTTGCTAACATCGCAAAATCAGCCTCCCAGAAGCTTGGTGCGCTATTTCGCAACAAAAAACTCTACACCGCAGCAGTTGCTCTTGGTCTACAAAGCGCAAATAAGACCGTGCTTAGAATATTGCTCACATATCTGGGGTGCCGCACCAAAGTACACCCTAAAGCTGCTGGATTCCATTCAGAAGAGAGCTGTGCGTCTCGTCGGCGACCCGGAGTTGACCCGAAATATGGATAGTCTCGAACACCGCAGACATGTGGCTGAGATGTCTCTGTTTTACAGATACTTTCACGGCAGATGTTCCCAGGATTTGGCCCGCCTCATCCCGCCCCTGGCAACTCCTGTCAGAGAGTCACGACAGACGGCACGAGCGCACCAGTTCGTCGTGCAACTGGAAACACCTAGAACATCGCTTTACAAGAACTCCTTTGTCTGGCGCACTGCATCACTGTGGAACTCGCTCGCAGGACATCTGTTTCCCACTAATTACTACCTGCAACTATTCGAGAACCGTGTCAATCAACATCTTCGCACACACACCGCTCGTCGAGCGCTATAGGATCTCCCTTTAGTGTGTGTGCAACTGCAATAAAAAAAAGAATCATAACTATTTGCGACATATCTGTTTCAGTGACGAAAGTACTTTTTGCATAGAAGAATTAATACCCAAAACTGTAAGTACTTGAGTGACGAAAACCCCCATGTCCTCCGGGAGAAACACACACAGTTCCCCCAGAAAATAAATGTCTGTGCGGGCATTTTGGATAATCACTTCATAGGTCTCATTTTTCTGGAAGAAAATCTTAATGGCCCCAGGTACCTGGATTGGATATGTTGCAAAATACAATTACTCCCCTTATTGATGATGTTGTTGCCCAAAGCCCACATGAGAATCAGGAGGTTATATTTCAACAAGGCGGAGCGCCGCCTCACTATTTTAGGCAAGCCAGATGCCCTGAATGAGACCTATGAAAATTGATGGATTGGTCGTCGAGGTCCTACGGAATGGCCAGCTCGATCGCCAGACCTCACGCATCTAGTTTTTTTTTGAGGATACGTTAAATTTGATGTCTATAAAACGGGGCCCGGCACACTAGATAAACTAAGACAACGAATTGCAGATGGTTATTCAAGAATAACCCCACAGATGCTTCACATTGTCAGGGAGGAATTTGCTCATATAATATTTATTTGTCAAGAGGTCCATAAGTAGTCATCTTCAACATCTGTTAAAATAACCACTGTTTTGTAAATCTGTGCCTTTAGCTTTTATTTAAATTATGTTCTAATTTTTTAGTTATTATTGTTTACTGTTAAATTGTATTTTGTTTTGAAACATTAATAATTTACATTTATGTCTGTGTACTTTACCGGGGAAGTTTTGTTCGTCTCTACCGAAAAAGATGTAAGGTTTCGTCGATAGTAAAGATTTGTTTATTAGGATATTGATAATAACCTAAATTCAAATATCAAAAAACAGTATGACAGCAACAATCAATAATGACATCTAATGGGAAAAAGTTTATTATAAACAGGGGTAGTCATAACGTAGAAACCCATATTCTTGGTTCTTATTTGGAAAATACTGAACCAAATATTTTTAAAACTGGAGAATGCTTTGAGCATAAAAAGACCTTCAAAATGAGATCACTCGACCGCCATATCCATTTAAAAGAATATTCCGAAAGCGCGCCCAGCTGTCATCTTGACATTTAAAGATGTCACTGATATGTCAAAAAATGGGAACTTTAGGTCCTTACTGTATAATAATAATACATAATGTTGTTACTTTAGAGTGTTGATGAAGCTCAAAATAAATTTCTTAGTTTTTATTTTCTAACACAATTGAGATATTTTAAATTAGGCCTAAAGTGCCTAATCACTAGAATACGCTCTATCCTTTACCAATTTTTACAATAATTTTATGTATATTAAAATAAAAAAATACACTCAAAACAATCTCTTGGCGTTTTTCAATTCCTAACGAAAGTCAAATAAGACACACTAATATTCTACATGAATATTTCATTTTACTAAATGAAACTTTTTTAACTACACAAGGGAAAGTTCTATGATTGCGGGTTCCCAGAACGATATCAATTTCTAGGATCGAATATGTATCTATATTTTACATGGAATCTTCTTATATACAACTCAAGGCAATTAGTGACCATTATTTTAAAAACCAACAAACATAATAAAGAATGATTAAAGAAATCAACGATCTGTCATCTCACTTCATAGTATTAGAGACAATAAACAAAGCGATATCATATTCAACCATCTTAACCGATTGATGGTTTCGATTCCCATGATGACGTGGGATGCACGACTTATTGTGGGAGTCACAGGTCAGGTTTTGCCAAAATGGCCAACATTATTTTGAGAAGGCCGTTAATTACCCCTTTTAATATGTCTACGTGCGCATATTACAGAAAGTGGCCACACACCGTGGATACGTATATGTGATAGGTTGTGCCGCTTTATTTACTTGATAATTGATATTTAGGCCTAAACGTAATTTCAATGCAAATATTTTTGTTAAAATCCTAAAAGTGTTACTGCAGATGTCGACAGGGGAATTTTGCATTTTTTGCTGTGTGCAAAATGAGGAATATTCTTGAAAATACCCCATTTTACGGCATTGACGTTCTATTACTGTTTCAATTAAATGAAAAATAATAAAAAGCGTTATCTGCCTAAAATAGTATAGTAACCACGGCGCCGCTATATGCGAAAGATAACGTATTACTTTTGCGTTCTGTTTTGTTATTACAGTCAAACTTTTCCACCACGGACACTGACGGGGAAAAATAATTGTCCGTTGTATAGAGTTGTTGTTAAATTGAAAAAAGAGTGCGAAAGGGGCCTTGATCTCGATTTTAATAGTATATTATGCAATGAGCATTTAATGGTGGCTATTAAGACACGAACATTAGAGTTACGCCACTCGCCTACGGCTCGTATCGTAACGAATGCGAGGGCCTTAATAGCCATTAAATGTGAGTTATATACACAATTTTTTCTACGTAATGTCATTTCAACGATGTAATGTCATACCTGCTTTCAGCGGTTTTGTATATAAGCAAAAAACCAAAATAATGCAAGTAATAAAAAACATTATTTCTTATTACCAGCAGACCATGATTTCAAACAATAACACAACAACAAAAATAATAATAACAAATAACAATAAATTAATAACCAAAAGAAAAATCAATTACTAAATTGTTTAAAACGCACTACGTTAACTCTTAAACATTCGAGGATTTGTGTCAGGACATGGTAGGTTGTTGATACTTGTACCTCAGTACCTCAGAGGCCTCTAATGATGAAATGCCTTCCTTACTCAAGTCCGAAGTGGTTCCTTAGTATGTTAGTTATCTTACTCTAAAGAGAGGTAAGATCTGGAGACCTCGAGAGCCAAATCCACGGACCTAATTAGCTAATTCAGCATTCTTCAAACATCTGCGTAGGTTGATGGTGCACCATCTAACTGATACCAGCACTCTCTCAATAATTTAAAATTTAACTCGAGGAAGTCAGATACTGCGGTCCGTAATATTGCCAAATACTTTTCAAAATTTAAATTCGCTTCGTAAAAGCAAATTTTTATGTTGCCATTCGTCATCAAACCAAAAACATTGACGCCACACTAAAGTGCGGCTTTTTTGCTGTTCAGAAACGTGATTTCCACCTATTAATCAAATCAAATTAAACCATTTAGTGCATGGAGTTCGCCAATAAAAACAGCAAATGCACACCTACATAATATATATATTATATATTGTCACGGCTAGCAACCATCGGAATGTTTTTGTGCTACCCTATAGAACTAGCCTTGTCGCGTCTACGTATAAGTGAGTAATCGCCGGCCGCGAAGATTCAGGAACTGTGGAATTCTCTCGATGCCCGGTCGAGAATAATATAGAGAGGCCTTGCTTCTAAGTACTAAAGAATAATGTTATAAATATAAAAACTTCAATACAAACAAACTCAAGATCCACAGTACTTTTTGTTAATAATTGGAAAAAGAAGTACTTGAGAAAAACTATTCACATTGGTAGGTGTAATTAAATTGCAGTAAGTTCAATTTCCTGTTTTCTGTAAATTTAAGAGATATTCTTTATATTTTATTTTAAGTTTACATTTAAACTCAAAAATTCTTGGGGCAATGCGTTATAATACCTGACAGCATTATATGAAAATGATCGCCGAAACAAGGCAGTCTGGTGCTGCGGCATAGATAGTCTAGTTATATTTCTAATATTTATACCATGAATTTCGCGGCGAAAAAGCATACGTTCCCGGATCGAAAGAGGGGAAGAAGGCTTATTGATAATCTTAATTAAGAACTTACAAAAGTGCAAGACGCGTCGATCTTAGCCAATTAATATCGCTATACAAAAGAGAAATATGATCGAATTTTCTAACACCAAACACAATCGCCATAGATTTTAGATTGTATAAAAAAGCCAGACAGAACGTGTGTTGAGTTAGTTAATCATTGAGTGTTGAATTGTAAAGAGCTATTAGTTTTAAAGTTATAAGAGTAGTTTATTGTGTTTAATTGTATACAGTGATAAAGAATAAAGCGGGTATTAGTTTAAAATAGTAAAAGTTGTAATTTCGTTCAGAACCAACGGAATATCGTAACATTTGGTGTCAGAAGTTGGATTGTGAAGCGACCGGACTTGTGAAGTATTTTTCGAGGAGACAAGAGGATACAAGCACCTCAACGAGACCGTTTTGACTGGTAGATTCTAAAAACATTTTATATCATTCTATGGTTAATACAAGGCAACAAACAGCAGAAATGAAGCAAATGAATATAATATGTTGGCCGATTTCATGGAAAATGTAAATGCTGAGAGACAAACAGAACAGGATCGGCTTCGGAAATTTTTTCAAGATCAAGAAGATAAACGGCAAGCGGATCGGGAAGAAGATGAACGTAAAAGGCAAGCAGAGCAGGACCGGCTTCAGAAAATTTGACAAGACCAAGAAGATAAAGGGCAAGCAGAACAGGACGACCAGCTTCAGAAAATTTTGCAGGACCAAGAAGACAAAAGGCAGTCAGAACAGGACCGGCTTCAGAACGTTAAAAAGGTCAAGAAGATAAAAGGCAAGCGGATTGGGAAGATGATGAACGTAGAAGGAAAATGTATCGGGAAGAGGATGAACATAAAAGGCACAGAGAACAGGATCAACTTTATGGATGCTGGATGTAATTGTAGGCGAGCAAGGAAAATTACAGAAAATATTGGACGGACAAAATTAGAAGTTTGAAAAAGAAGTAGGAGACGTACGGAACGAAATGAAGAATCTACAGGCAGAAGTAACCAGACTAAAAAATCAAGAACCCACCGAGAGGGTGTTCGCCACAGGACAGAATATCAAACCTCCAACGTATGACGGTCAAACATCCTGGACAAAGTACAAAAGACAAAAGACAAATTGAATTAAAAGCGGCTCTATGTTCTAGTCCAATATTGGGATATCCGGAACAAAAGGGTAAATTTGTATTGGACCCAGACGCAAGCAACACCGGCATCGGAGCGGTACAATCAGGAGGAGAACGAGTTATCGAATACTACAGTCGAACACTTGCGAAACCTTTCGAAACCTGAACTACTGTGTAACCCGAAAAGAGCTTTTGGCAATACGGTCTGTTGAGCATTTCCATCAATATCTGTATGGACAAGAATTCCTAATAAGGACCGATCATGCAGCACTTAAATGGCTTTTGGATATGAAACAGCCTGAAGGACAGGTGGCCAGGTGGCTTGAAAAGTTACAACAATATAACTTTAAGGTTAAGCACAGGGCAGGGAGATTGCATAATAATGCAGATGCTTTATCCAGAAGACCATGCAAGGATAATTGTAAGCATTGCCAAAGAATGGACCAACGAGAAGGAATTACTCCCATTAGGCAAATGCAGTTTGAGGCTGAATAACAGTGTACCACAGAACAACTTAAAAAGGATCAGCTTGAGGATAATAAAATAGCACTACTGCTAAAAGCTAAAGAAGAATATCAACCAAGACCAAGCTGGAGAGAGATTTCAGTTAAAAGATTTACTTTTAAACTCTGTGGGCTCAGTGGGACTCCCCCTGGTAGTGGCAAATGGACTTTTTAAACGAGCCTGGGAAAGCGCCGATGGAAAAGTAGGGAAGATAGAGTTAGTGGAAGGAAGATATCGGAAGTTCTGGAAGAAGTTCATAATGAAAAGTCTGGTGCTCATCTCGGAGTGAACAAAACGACTGGCAAGATCCGCGACAGATTTTACTGGGTCAACTACTGGCAGGATGTGAATGTGCAAGTCAAGGGCCCAAAACAAGATCTAGGGGGAAAATGAAAAAGTATAATGTGGGCCTACCGTTTGAACGTATCGCCATGTACGTAGCTGGCCCTTTTCCCGAAATAAATAATGGTAATAAGTACATTTTAGTGGCAATTGACTACTTTAGTAAATGGCCTGAAGTATTTGCGATCTCCAATCAAGAAGCTGTTACGATAGCAGAGTCCTCGTGAATATCCTATTCACACTATTCAGCAGGTGTTCCATTAGAGCTGCACTCAGATCATTGTGTTTGTCCTTAGTTTCGTCAATCACACGTTTGCATAAGCATGTTAACGAATTGAGCTCACTTCCATTTTGCCTGTATGTCTTCATTGACCATATATTTTCCTCACAGTTCATATTAATTTAATTTAATATGTATTTTTAGCTGTTTATTAGTCTACTGATATTATCGCTGCCATGGGATTAATTATTTATAATTGATTTTTTATTTAGGAGATTAATCTGTATTTAATGAGTTTTATTTAAGGCGTTCTGTCATTACCTGCTACTTAGTCAGAACTAAAAATTCAGACTTAAGTTAAGAATATTAGAAAAAAAGGAACTAGGCAGTATTATTGATTTAGACCTTAAGATTAGAGGGTTGGTGATCTTACGATTTTGTCATACGTATTTTAAAGAATTTTATTATTATTTTAAGTACGATACCATACTCTCAAATAGGTTTGAGAATTAATAAATTTTAAGTTGTACTTGTTTTGTCGGAGAATATACTTAATATTTAAATAAGTAGTTTAGTAATGATCTTTGATATTTTTGGTATGCTGAAGTCAAGGTCCTGTTGAGTTTATGCAATTTCTTTTCCGGTTTCTCAACATTTTTAGATAGGGTATTTTTCTAAATTTCACTACCCTAATTTCAATGCTTAAATCATTGATATATTCGCAGTAGAAAATTGAATGGCGCCTTCGCCCAACTGTCTACAATTCACACCTATAAATATTAACACGGCTGAGTGAATCAGGAATGGTACAATTATTTTTTCAGGCGACTCTATCACTGATATTTTTTCTGCTAGGAAATGCATAGGATTAAATTCTAACTTAGGCTTTTTATAAAAATGATAGGTAATGAAACCTTCTTTAGAAAGTGTACCTAATCTCTAATAAAAACCTAGCACCAAGTACATACCTACCTAGTTTTATGACTACCTGTTGTTTGGCTTTCTCGAGCCAAATATTTAATAGTCTTCAGGCTTCGTTGTTGAAAGGTAAAATTTCAAGAATTAACAGAAAAATGTCGGTAAGTGACTTGAAAAGCATCCATTCGGTAATTTGGTTATTATTAAATCTCAAAATATTATTTTTCAAATAATTTTATTATTTTATCACAAATTTGAGTGTAATATTATGTTTTATATGCCCCGTCTTCATATTTATTACCCGTTGCTGAAAGGTAAAATTTCAAGAATTAACAGAAATATGTGGGTAAATTATCTCCGGAATCGTTGTGAGGAGGGTCCGTTGTTAAGGCGTATCTTAGCTATGTACCCATATAAGCCAATATAGTGGGCCCTGATATCATTATGGCAGGATCGACCAATCCTTCATCCTCGTCAATCGGACTACTGGGTATCTCGGTCAACAGTGATATATCCTGGCATGACCACGTTGCTAGCATCGCAAAATCAGCCTCGCAGAAGCGTGGTGCGTTATTTCGCAACAAAAAGCTGTATACATCGCAGCAGCTGCTCTTGCTCTACAAAGCGCAAATAAGACCGTGCTTAGAATATTGCTCACACATCTGAGGTGCCGCACCTAAGCACACCATAAAGCAGCTGGATTCCATTCAGAAGAGAGCTGTGCGTCTGGTCGACGACCAGGAGTTGACCCTGGATCTGGATAGTCTGGAACACTGCAGACATGTATGTGACCGAGATATTCCTATTTTACAGATATTTTCATGGCAGATATTCCCAGGATTTGTCCCGCATCATCCCGCCCCCAGCGACGCCTGTCGAGACAGTCGCGACAGATGGCAAAGCGCCCCCGTTCGTTGTACAACTGGAAACACATAGAACGTCGCTTTACAAGGACTCCTTTGTCAGGGGCACTGCATTACTGTGGAACTCACTCACAGGACATCTGTTTCCCTCTAATTACAACCTACAACTATTCAGGAACCGTGTCAATCAACATCTTCGCACACACACCGCTCGTCGAGTGCCATAGGATTTCCTTTTAGTGCGTGTGCCACTGCCATAAGAAAAGGAATGTTCAGTGACTTGAAAAGTATTCATTCGGTAATTTGGTTATTATTAAATCACAAAATATTATTTTTCCAATAATTTTATTATTTTATCACAAATATCACAAAAGGAAAAATATGAGTGTACTATTATATTTTATATGCCTTGTAATGAAAAACTATTCCCTAGTTTACCAATGCTAATTCACTAAGTAGTAAAAATAGTATTGAGTTGTATTCATAAAAAAGAAGGATATCCTCACAAGCATAAGGTAGAAGTACAAGGTTTTCATTTAAAGTAAACGGTAGAAGTATAAGCATTTCCTTTTTTTTCCTATTTATAATGATTACCTTATACTTGCGAGGATATCCTTCAAGTACAAGTAAAGGCTTGGCGGCTCGGGTGCGCCAGTGACACGTTCGAACGTGCTTACATTGTTTTATTTATGTGTCATTTGAGCGTATTATCCGTATTGTTAGCATGTGTTCCGCAGACAGTGACAGTGAAAATGTAGAAAATACTAATAACGATCTACAATTCGTTGCAAATGAAGTTGCCAATCCTTCTGTGATACTAGTAAAATCTCAGTGTCAAAAATGAAAAGAAAAAAGGACGAGGCCTTCCAGAGCGTTACCAATAAATACGAGGTAACATTTGGTAAACCATTAGATGAAAAAGGTTTATTAAAAAAAAAAAACAATATGTAATCAAGGTTGAAGAAAAAAAAAACAGACCTAAAAAGGTTGTAAATAAAGCTATTGTTAGAATGGGAGAAACAGTTAGTAAAGTCTATAGGCGGTGACAGCAATCAAACAATTGGAAAAATTGGAGGCGATATGCAGACTGGTATTCTGGAAGAAGGCTCTACTCCGCAAAAAGTGAGTGACGCATCTACTGAGCGAAAAGCTAACGAGCAGTCCACTAGTGCCATGAAATCGAAAAAACGAAACGAAATAGCAACAGAGAGATATAAAACAGATGAAACT
>MU183836.1:24285-38114 GCA_016904865.1 Pissodes strobi
TATCTACAGGGTGGTATTTTTTTTCGTTTCGTTTGGATATAATTGATATATAATAAGATATATAATAATATAATTGATCCCTATTTAGACTTTTCTTTTAAATGACTGGTACATATATGTCACTAGCCCTACTTTTGAATCACCATGTTAGTTACTTTAATCCACTGAATATGTAAAAAAGATATTTCAATATTTTAATAATTCTTTAGCCGTTACAAAAGTTATAATAAATAGCGTTTTAAGTAATATTCAATTCAATTTTAACTTCACACACATTGTAGGATTGTCTCCAAAAGTGAAACCTAAGAAACTCATTATGAAGCCAAAAGTGTAATAAAATAATGTAACTTAGACTGTTTTGATTTCCTTTTTATTGTTTTAATCATCTTAAACATGGTTGTATTGGCACATTTTTTCTGGTTTATGATTTGGACCATCCTGTAGATACTTTGCGTGCCGGCAAACTGATTCTATTTTCTGAAGGTATGTATTTTTAACCAAATAAGCCCAAATTCTCACCTTTTATTCATGTTTTTCTAAAATTTATTTGAAGTAAAGTAATATAATTTGACGTTTAGGCAGCTCTAACTCAAAAATATAACCGGTGACCTCCCCAAACTTTTGTGGAAATATTATCAGTAGGGACCGGATTCAAACATACTACAATCTTAAACAATTTCACCGATGCCGGTTTTCAATGTAATTAGTGCAGGGTCACTTTTTAAATGTACTAAACGATTTGCTGCCCCTTAGGCAGTGCAAGACAGCAATTATAGGAGATATAAATGTGAACTTGCTCTGTGAAAACCAGGATGTAGTAGATTACGTGACAACACTAAGGTTGAATGGCTTTAACGTGACAGTAATAAAGGTAACGTAACCAGGCCCTTGCTAGATCATGTGTTGATTAACAAGAACGTCAAATGCAAGCTTAATGTTGTGTCCCTCGTCTGACCATCATCTTGAATATTGTATTGCAAAATGTATATATCCACTGAAAAAAAGGTAAAAGTTAAACTAAAGCAATATATGATTAGTGAATCGACATTCAGAACTCTGTAAGGCAACAAGCGTGAGGCTACAAATAAGTATGAAATTAAATGTCATGAAAATAGTGAGTGGGCTAACAGGGATTTCTTAAATTTAACCAAGGAAAGAGGAAGAGTATACAAGAGGAAAATGAAAAATCCAGAAAATCAGCGCTTCAATGACAACTTAAAATGGTTGAAGAATAGAAGTTAACATATTGAAGAGATAATTGAAAACCGATTACTTTAGGGTCAAACGGGAGTTTTTTCTCAGTAAAAACTATATGAGTATTAATTTGTATTTGTAATAACAATAGCTCCTCAGGCTGTGCAGTGTTTCGATAGCCTAAAACGGCTTCTTTTTTATTGGCGGTGTCTCATGTAATATTTACATTAATTTTATTCCAAATAATCATATAATTTTCGCATGCACTAACCTTTACCAAAAGTTTTTCTATTCTCTACTCCATGCATCAGTTAGCGGCTAGACTGATTATTGGCCTGATCTGACGGTTTTCACTATGGATATTGTCATACTATATAAGTTTTTAAAGTTGTTTATGCTTTTCAATTACTAATGGTAACGTCAGCAATAGCTATAAATAATTCTTTGAAACACTGTAAGCAATAGCATTGTTCCAATAATTTAGAGGTTTTGAGGGTGTTATCAAATTGGAACGAATAAAGCTGGAGCGATTTCATGATCTGCTGCAAAAACATAAGGTTTCATATTTTGTGATAAAACACAAAATTTAACTGTTTCACGTGTCTCTTGCAATCGCAAACATTTGTTTGTTTAAGCAATCGGAGCCATCATCAGAATCTTTCTGCTGAATGCGATCCTCCAAGAGCAATAACCATAAGAAGTATTTTCAATACAGATCTCTGCCGTATGAAATGTGTTTTCCGTATGATGATTAGTAATTTTGCCATAATCTAGAAGGCGAAGCCTGGAA
This sequence comes from Pissodes strobi, assembly GCA_016904865.1. Taxonomy (NCBI): domain Eukaryota; kingdom Metazoa; phylum Arthropoda; class Insecta; order Coleoptera; family Curculionidae; genus Pissodes; species Pissodes strobi. The sequence goes on from MU183836.1 coordinate 26,270, forward strand.
CCCATAGATTTCGTGTAGAACTCAATGCTGAAACCATACTTTCGATACCTTATCCCTTTAAAATGTTTTTGTTTTAAATAAAATAACTATCAGTGAGCGTTAGACTGATTATTTATGGGCATAGTATGGCGGTTTCCATTACCGATTGATTGTTTTTAGTCAAACTTAAGTCTATATAAAGTCTAAACCGGTATAATTGAGAATTAAGATGATGTTCCATATAATCCAAGTATTGACATCTAATGGCGAACTATGCTGTTTCTATAGACCTGAAAAAGAAAATAAGTATTACTATTGTCGATTTTTTATAGCTTGCTGGTTCTCCGTCCATGGTATTTTTGCCCTCTTACGTAATGATTTAAGTCATATTAGCGGCCATCAATAATAATTATTCGCACACAAACGAGCCGACCACAAACTAGGCGAACTTCTTCCCTATATGGTCAGTGGTTTTCTGTACCAGGGTCGTTCGATCTAACCGATTTTATGTATTCTTTTACATAATTCCCATTTACTGGTGTGACGTGTACTGCAAAGAAAACGCAATTGCGAGATTGTGCAGGTATATAAAGGACCAATGCAAATTTACGGACTTAAATTTTCTTTTAAGCAATTGTGACATTTCGATTGGATACATTACTAGTCTTGGCAATCAAGGCAATAAAGAAACCTCTGCTTATGCGAGTTTTTGAAATGTACATATATAGATTTTTTTTTGTGAAGGGTTAAAATAATCAAAACTACTCATTAAACTACTGGACATAAAAATAGGGCATTAAGGACATTTTTTTTATTAAAGAAAATTTAAAGACCGATATTTCAATTGCGACAGAAAATATCAAGACGCGGTTTTCAAGTTCGCTAACTGGTTCACATGGTATGTGCCGTCACTTGCAAGACCGGATATACGAGTCAGATATACATGATGTGATATTAAATAACTCGATAATTTTCCAAATGCCATACGCGAAATACATTTAAAAATGTTAAATGTGGATTTCGAGAAATAATGTCTATGAGGGGAAAAAGCGGACAGAAGTCATTCATCAGAACAAACTTCAGCATCCTGTAAATTCTAATCAGGAGGAAGAATTGGATATATTTTGAATTTCGTTTATTTAGGTATTTTTTTGATTATTTATATATTAACAAATATTATTTTTATGTAAGAAATATATATTACTGTTACAATTTACTTATTTACAACTGTTCGATTATGTTCTTCGTATCAATACAGTGTCTATAAAACACTCAACTTTATTTACGCTGTTAAAAATAAATTGAGTTATTCTCATTTATGGCATGAATGGCATCTATTATTCAACATCTTCGGTCGGATTTTCATACACTTTGTTTTGCACAGAAATGAGTCAGCGGCGTCAAACCTGGACTAAGTATTTGGTGGCCATCGAGTCGGTCCGGTACGACCAATCTACGTTCTATATTTCCCATTGAGGTAATTTAATACCGGCAAAACGTTGTGTGGTGGGGCTCCATCCTGATGCCATATTATTTCATAATATTTACGGAGGGGTAAGCTTTCAACAAAATTTTCTACAATATCACTCAATAATTTCAAATATCGTTCCCCATTCAAGGACCCGTTATAAAAATTTGGACCAATTATTTTATAATCTAAGATGCTGCTCCACACATGCGATTTTCTACCTTGAAAATTAATTTCGCTGGTAATCGAGAGTAGTGTGTTACTTAAATTCGAATGTTTTTCCTGTTATAAACTCCTGCCTTGCTGAATGTGTGCTCATCAGGCCGTAATATATTAAAAAAAGGTGTGTGCTTAAAACCGTAAGACAGAAGTCAAAATTTCAGCAGAGCGATATTAAAAAATGTATAAAGTTAAAAAGATATATGTCTTGCCACCGACGGGAATCGAACCCGCGCCGTGGGAATGACAAGCAGAAGGTCTGACCACTTCACCACCAGATGTGTTGAAAGCAATTCACTAGACCATAAAGACATGGATAATTCTGATACATTGGGCATGAATTACTGTTTAATTACCTTAAAGTGCTTAAACTAAACTTGACTCTGGTGTTTACTTTTGAGGAGTTTTTGATTTGACACAATTGTTTCTGTTTTGTTTAAAAAATAAACTGTAGATTCCATAATATGGGAGCCCTTTCAATTTTATTGGGCCTAAACTAGGTTTCGCACACCTGAAATATATATCTAGTTTAATTGCCTGCGTTAGACCAAGGTTTCGATCAAGACAATCATTGAATATATTACAACCACCCTAGGGGTAAAGTCAGCAGGTATTGCAAAGCATTTTCTAGTTAAAAAATAGAAAAATTACACAATTAATTAATATCATATGTTGTGCACGTAATGTTAGGCACACATCCTTTAAAAATACAGTGTATATGACTAGTCACTGCCTATAAAACAGAAAAACAAAACTTACCCGAGTATTCTTGATAGGAACAAATGATCTTTTCGGAAGTAATTGCACAAGTGCATCAAAATTACCGATAATTTTGCATGACAGCGTGTTGTCTAAAAACTGCATAAGTTCATTTTCATATTTTGAAGAAAGAGCCCGACACCGAAGGTGGAGGGCTCTTTTTCCAAAATATGAAAATGACCGAATGCAGTTTTTCTAAGACAACACGCTCGAATGCAAAATTATCTGGTTATTTTGATGCACGAGTGTAATTCGGGGGAATATTTCCCGAATAAGAACATGCTTAAAAAAATACATTTTTAATCTTTTTTTAATACAAAAACGTACATGTAACTATAAACAAAGTACAGAGACGCAAAAATACGATTTTTTTATTCCGAAGCGAGACATTTTTAATAATATATATTTACTTGACTTTGACGTTATTTATAAATTGTCGCTGTCAAGTTTACAATGAAATTACCATAGATACGTACGATGCAATTATCGCTGTGCTCTTTCGGTTTCTACAGTGCAATTATCGCTGTAATTTTCCGAGAATGGCACTCCTCTAATGGGATTTTTTATGCATGAGGGAAATATTCTTCTTAATTGAATTTACCCACTTACCCACTCAATTCACATTATTTTGGAAATAAAAAATTTGCCACTCGGGTCCATTTTTATAATCCCCCATTTGGGACCACAACAGGTTTTCAATTCACTTAACACTATTATACACATTTATAGAAAATCAGTGTTCTTAACTAAGCGACTGAACTTAATCCAAAGCTTAAACATACATTAGTTATTACAACACTTACCTACAACCACCCGACAACCCTTAATCGATATTCAATAATGCTACAAATAAAAAATGTTTAGGTATCCCAAGTAAAACTGAGGTATTAAAGAGGTATTAAAATTCAACCTCTCAAATTGTCCGGCTGTAGCCTAAAAAATATCTGTGGTTACCTAAAATTTATTATAATGTAAAGTCTAAAGGGAGTCAAAGTAAATAGGTAATAAAATAAAAACCTTAAGGACTTGTTTGTTTACTTCAGGCAGACAGTGTGTGAATATTAAAATTTCAGTTATTTTATATATTACTAGGTATTATCCGCTCTGAAATTATAATAGATATTTGTGGAAACACACCTTGTACCAGAGCAATCAGTCCCTAACTTTATAATAAGTATTTAACTGTATAATGTAGAATAATTAGGAAGTGTAGTGTAGTATAGTCTGGTTACATAATAAGTCTATTTTCACGAAAACAAGGCAATTAACACAATTAATTACCTGCTTTGTATAAATTGTTCACTGCAAATGCACAAATTTCACAATTTTGAACATATTTTTTGGAACCTTCGGCAACATGCACTAAAACAGAGTTTTATCCACAATACCGAAACAGATTTTTTTGCACTCGACGCGCGTTTCGCTAACCATGTTAGCATCATCAGGAGATGATTAAGACTGTCTTAATCATCTCCTGATGATGCTAACATGGTTAGCGAAACGCGCGTCAAGTGCAAAAAATTCTGTTTCGGTATTGTGGATAAAACTCTGTTTTAATATTTTGTATTAAAAACTCAAAATATATCCTTTACAGAATTTTGTTTCGGTCACAACAAGGGTGGCCATAGTGGCTACTGCTTTTCTTAGTTTCACGGCCTTATAATTAAGAGGGCGTTAGGTACAATATTTTTTTGTCAGTCGCTATTCGTTTGTGTGAGATAGTGCGTTGATTAGAGGACATTTTTATTTTCCCTGCAAATATGGTAGAATCTAAATTTGAGTAAGTATTCCCATATTATCTAATATTAATATGTACAAATGGGTCATTTCTATTTAATTTGTCGTCAAATCGGATGCAGTTTATCAAGAAAATAAATCGTTCACAGCTCATTTGCAAAATATTCCGTATATTGTAGAATCATTCAGAATGGCGAGTAAAACTAGCAATTATTTTTTTACCAGTGCTGATACAAGCGACGTATCGTCTACATAATGTCTGGATTGTTTGGTAATTTCTTCAGTAGTGTGCCTTTAGGACCTGACCGAAAATGAACGATATTTCACTTAGCGGTTCATTTAAATTTTATTGGAATTTTGGTAGATCATTATGTTATTGAAGGTAGGGCTAGAGTATCTAAAAATCCCATAGCAGCAAACGAAGAATGAAGTACTTCATCTGATGACAATATCCCATTGCCTAATGTATGCGCCACAAGAAAAAGGATGTGTTGCGAAATACCACCAATATCTGTCTGTTTCAAAGGGAGAAATATACACATAGATCTTGGTGCTATTTCGCAACGCATCGACTTACTTGGGTCGCCTACATTAGGAATTTCTTTGTTTGCTGCTACCGGATTTTTAGAGAATTAAACTATTGCTCGTACTAGATTAAAACAACATCAAAACAGAATTTTTGCACTCTACGCGCGCTTTGCTAATCATGATAGCATCATCACAAGATGATTAAAACTTCTAATCATCTCCTGATGATGCTAACATGGTTAGTGCTAACATGGTTAGCGAATCGCGTGGAGTGCAAAAATTCTGTTTCGGTATTGTGGATAAACTCTGTTGTAGTGCATTTTGCCGAAGGTTGTAAACCCCAACTTAGTATTGCTCCTAGCCTAGCTGTGTTTTCAATAATCGTTTCGGAGTCACTCCCATTACTATCACTGGGATCATTTTCAACTTTGAAATTATCTGCTTCTTCCCAATCACTTTCTATATCCTCTCATATATCAAAATTCGAATCTTGAGCCCCTGTCATCTTGCAGCTCTTGTTCGGTTAATGCCTTACTATATGACGTAATTTTCTAGAAGAAAAAAAAACACAATATTTTGCTCATAAGAAAATATTAATTCCGCCTCCTTAATAAAAAGTACAGTATTATAGAGTAAGGTATTGAAACGCCGAGTTTAAAATAACAATTGTGTCTACTAATTCCTGCGATCGAGTGTCGTCAAAGTTAGGTTACTGTAGTATTGCAGGGTTAACTGTATTTGCCTCACTCACAGCCCACAGCCTACCCGTCGGCGTCGGGTGCTTTGCATGATTTACACGCATTACACGAGACGGCTGTGGTCATATTGGTCGTTTAATAGTTCTTCCGTATTAAGTAGTTTTAGGTACGAATATGTTATCGTTAAAGCTGGTCTTCATAGGATTTATTTTATGTTCGGATTGTATATGGTTTTCTGGTAAAAACCGCACATATTTATTTAACTACGTTCCTTCATGCTATCAACAAGGAAGCAATCCTATTCCACAATAAATATTACAACCAGAAGTTTATTGTACTATAAAAACAAAACTACATAGAATACGCGTTACTGGCATTACAATACAAGAGCCGAGAACGCAGGAAGGCCGATTTATATTATTAATAAAAATTATTTACGACCTGATTTTGTATTAAATTGCATCGTTAGTATTCTTCCTCAGCTTATTTAGTGATAATAAAATTGAATACAAATAAAAGTTTGAAGTTTTTCGAGCTATTACATGACATATTATGAGTGTTATATGAGTTACTGTTAATCTTGATATATTAACGATTTTTTGTGTCTCAGTTTGTGTTCGATTTGGCATTCCTTAATAATTAGGGCTTATTATTTCGATGTTTTGTAGATGCAAACTACATTCAGCCCGGTCTTCTCACTATTGTAATTAAACAAGGAATATTTAAAATGTTTGACTGCAAAAAGAAGGTCTATCTCATTGAAATAAATTTGATTAATAATAAAATAGATGGGTATCGAAATTTCTAAAGGAACTAAAAAGTGGTAATTAAACAAATTCCATTGCTGTCGCCTAATAGGTATTTGAGTTCTGCTAAATGATTCTCGTCAGGTTACAGGAAAACTAGCTTCGAGACTATTTTTTACAATCTTGTCGAATAATTTTGTACAGCGTAGTGCTGCACAAATAATATTGTTCTTAACAACGCCAGAGAGGCGCGAGAGGGGGTATATTCATTAACCGATATGCAGTAATTATTACTATAAACTTGTAATAAAATAAGAGGGGAAATAAATGCGTATACAATAAAGTAATTATTATTGCTTACAGTAAAGTGTAAAATTTACTACAACTTGTATCCCAAGGTATTTCAAACTTTCCTTCCCGCTAAATTTTACTGCAAAGTTATAATAAAATTAAGTTGATGAGTATATCGCTAAAGCATAGATATGGTGTTAATACCATAGTGAAGTGGAAAATTTACTACATTGTTGCCTTGCCGCTAAATTTTAATGCACAAAGTTGTAATAAAAACAATTTGAAATATTTCTAATCTAGTCCATACTAACTCATAATAAGGTGATAGTTTACCACAATTTGTATTACAATGCGTTGCAAACATTACTTCCCGTTAAATTGTACTACAATTTGTCAGAAATGGTAGTTGGTTAACGCTGTGTTCATTATTCAGACAGTCTCCATGTTAAACCTTCCATGCTGTGAAATTGGCCTGCTTGCTTAGACTAGTTCTACATGGGGTAAATTTATTCGTGAACTAATTCACGCCGAATTTGAATTTTTGTCCCGTATTTTGGGTTTTTCGTATCCAGATCAGTGTAAGTTTATTTTCTCTACCTAGTTTGGTGAGTAGTTCCTGGTAGTTCCATACTGCATTGGATGAACATGGCTAAATTCAAGAGCTTTTAAAGCCGCTTGACTGTCCGAAAATATTTTGATTGACTTGCCTTTACAGTTCTATCGATGAGCCACTGTGCAGTCATATCAATGGCTTTAACTTCAGCGTGAAAAATGTTTGCCTAGGGAACGAACACTTAAGCTCAACCTTACTATTTTTATTCCATGCAGCGGCTTCTGTTGGGCTTCATGATGATCGCCTGCGGATTGTTGATCACCGCCTGTGAATCTATACGTAGCCCATCTGACGTTATATTTCCTGTAAAATTCTATTATTAAAAATTTTATTGACCATTTTTGCTAATTGAGTTATTTTTCATTCACCATTCTGCCAACAATTCTCTTAAACGCACTGTCATGGGATTTGTTTAAATATTGATTAAATTTCAAAATAACGACACATACGCAAACGTTGGTCATATTAAATAGTATATTAGTATAGTATATTAATACTTCTCCAATTAATTCTGGGTAAAACCCAGTGATTTATATATAGTTTCGTTGTAGTGGCTTGGGTCATTTTTTGTACAATATCCTTTTATTTCATTGTCCTCCGGAAAGGGTGAACACATGTGCTTGCTTTAAGTAAAGGTATATATTTAGTACTAAGTGGGTTTCAGGAACTCTGTTTTGTTCGAGAACATGCTTGTCAGCAATATTAAACTGGCTTAAGATTTCTACTTAAATGGTGATTTTTTAAAATTTTATAAAGTAGTTGTATGGGGTAGCGGAATCTAATTTTAATGCACTCTAACTAGATTTTGTTGTTTTAATTCATAGACGATTAATTTGTTTGGCTTGAATTGGTATTTCCTAATGTTAATTTTGCAATTCAAACTTTGTTCGCTTAGTTTTCATGAGTGTCTAGGTTTCCCAGAAGAAACTGGGTTAAGTAGAAATTTGAAAGTGTGAAAAGGGAGGATGAAAACAACAACGAAAGCAAGCTTCCGGTATGTCATTTTGAAACAATTAACCTTATCTTATCTTGCAATTGCTACTGCATTGTGAAATATTTGTGGCTTATACCATCTTAAAATGCCATATTGTTTCAGTTTCTAGGATTGATAAATATTAGTTTTTGGGACCACTTGTGTTGAATTAATAATAAAGATATTACAGGTACGATATAGAGCGTGCCTATCGTGTCGTAGTTCCAAATTACAACTTGGAGATTTTCTGACTTGTGGCGCCTGCAAGTTGGTAACGCCTACCTAATTACCAAATTAGGCTAATGCCTAATTTGCACGCTTAGAAGACAGCCCGTTCTAGCCTACGCATCCTTAATTGTAAATGTTCTTAACTTAACTCTAATCCTCTCAGTTTCTTCTAATCTAGAAGATGTAGCTAATCCTGCTGCACAAATAAACGTTTGTTTATGCGATACAATCTTAAATAAACTAGTTGGTAGAGCTGCAGATCTAATAGCGTCTAGAATAGAATTAAGCGCGGATTATATGCAAATTGCATATACATGCATATTTGCATATTTTGTCAGTTTTTGGAAAAAATGCATATTTTAACACATTTTAATTTTACCTGCATATTATGGTCATATTTACCCAAAAATTATTAACACCCTTAGATATCTAAATTCATTATTCATTATCATCAGTCCGCGGCTGACCCTAATCTTTGGGAATTTCCAGGTACTTACTTACTTGTACCTACTATTGTTAGGCGAAATATAAATTAGACAATCCCATACCCTTTTAATGAGGTTTTTATCATCAATTTATGAGCAATTTAGAAGGTTAGAAAGGTAGAAAAAGTTTAAAAGGTATTGTAAAATGTCTTAAAATGCAAATTGCGGTCAACGGTATATCTCTGAATAGACTTTAGGCATAACTAGACTCAGGTTAGTATTTTAAGTTTGTCGAAAAGCTTTGGTGTGTTAGCAGATAAATGGCGTGTTTTGATTGGTTTTAAAAATGGCGAAAATAGTAAAAACTGCGACGTGGATTAAGGGTATTTCCTAGTTAGAATTTAGTGGAGAAAAAGTTTTTTGCAAAGCCTGCTCAAGAATAATTGTTTGTGAGAAAAAGTTTCAAGTGGATCAGCATTAAAAACAGCGCTGCGTATCGCGAAGGTTACAAAAATGAAATGTGCGCCAGTTCAGCAGAGTGTTAAAAACGCATTTCAAAATGTGGGTGCAAAATCTCAGTCGGATAAGGAACTTTTTCGAGAAGACTTGTGTCAAACTATGATGGCAGCTGACATACCACTAAGAAAACTTCAGCATACTCAATTTACAAGTTTTCTGCAAAGGCATTGCAACCAAACCATTCCTGATGAGTCGACCCTCAGAAAGAAAAATGTTCATTCATATAAGTCGGATATGGAACTTTTTCAAGAAGACTTGTGTCAAACTATGATGGCAGCTAACATACCACTAAGAAAACTTCAGTATCCCCAATTTGGAAGTTTTCTACAAAGGCATTGGAACCAAACCATTCCTGATGAGTCGACCCTCAGAAAGAAAAATATTCATTCGGTCTACGAGACAGTTCTTCAGGAAATAAAATCTTCAATTGGCGAGAAAAACTCTACATCGTTGTGGATGAAATTACCGATGCTTGTGGCAGATATATCGCACATCTGATGTTTGGAGCACTTCAAGAAAATAATTCTACAAACGCATACCGAATAGCTTCGAAGCAGTTGGACAAAACCAATAATGTGACGGTATCCAGATTCATACAGCGGTCTCTATCAAGCTTCTTTCTTCCAAACCCAGTGCCAGAAGAAAAGTTCTTGGTGCTTCTATCTGATGTGGCACCCTTTATGGTAAAAGTAGGACAGCACCTTAAAGTATTTTACCCCAATATGATGCATGTTACATGTCTTCTGCACGGGATAAACCGAGTAGCAGAAACCATCAGAACAGAGTTTCCTTTAGTAAATAAGCTAATTTCAAGTGTTAAAAAAGTATTCATCAAAGCCCCTCTAAGAGTGCAGATGTATAGGGAGAGACTGCCTGGAGTTAGTTTACCTCCAGAACCTGTAATTACCAGATGGGGAACGTGGATTAAAGCGGCTATATTCTACGCTGTAGAATATAGCCGATAGAATAGAGTACACGTAGAAGAAATTAAATAGGTTGCATAGGATCATGCAAAAAAAATACTGGAAGGCAATATTGAAGTCATTGTGTCTATTCCTGAAGAAGGTACAGGCAGTGAAGATGAATAGATTTTGTTATTATAAAGATTTTTTTTACATTTTGAGTTTTTCTATTTTGAATAAAAGCTAGTCCTCTTTTTAATAGCAGTTGCATTAAGTATATGATTTTTTTTCTACTGCTTTATTGCCTAGCAGCCAGCGTATAGGAAAAATAAATTTCAGTATAATCGAAAATGTCTTCATTGACTTTATTCAAATAATAATAGCTATTATTATTATTATTTTTAGTATTCTAACCCGTAATGTGTAAAACCACTTATTGTATTGTACAATAGGCGAGAGAGAGAGAGAGGGAGCTATGAAGAAAAGTGAGATGCGAGACTACTGGGGCAGCGCGAGATCCGACGGTCGCGGCTAGAAGAAAATTACTTTTTTTTACATTTAATTCTATTGTTCCATTACCATTTGGGAGAAAATAGTATATTATTTTATATGGATGAAAAGTATTACTTTTCATGGCGCGCTCGTGTTTAACAGCCGAACGGAGTGAGGCTGGTAATAGAGAGCAAGCCATGAAAAGTAACTTTTCCTCCAAATAAAATATGCTGTTTTTTCTTCAAATGTCGACAACTTAATGCAAAAAGTCTCTTTTTATTAGTTATTGGGTAAGTTCGATTAAATAATAACCAATTTGTTCCTAAATTAATGATATTTAGAAATGCAGTCACACATTGAGTGATAAATACAAATTTTAGTTTAATAACTCTTGAGTTGTTGACGCTTATTTTGATGTTTGTTTGTATTGCATCTATGTTGCTATGATAACACTTTTACCTCCGCCGGCGGAAAAGTGAAAAGTAAAGCTCCGGCGGAGGAAAAACGAAACTTCACTGCCGCCTACACAGTCGAGTAATGATGGATTTACTGACGTTTGAAGAAAAAAAATATTCTTGCACCTATATATTCTAAATAATAGATAGGCAAACTTTTTGCAAGAATAACATTTTTTGATTTTGGCCTTTATTTCGAAGAGAATGCGAGGTTAATACAAAAGTGAGTATATTTCAATCAGATTTTGCCCAGTTTCGAAGGAAGATATTTCAATTTTTTGATTTATTTTGCCGTAAGGGCCAACGTAATCTGCATATTTCAAGCAATGATAAAAAATATAATTCGAACAAAAATGTAGATGCATTTTATATGAAAACAATCATAAATTAATATCCTACACGTTCATATAATAATCTCGATTTTTAGGTATACTGCCCTTTTGCCCGTTCTAATTTTTGACTACCTTCGGATTTTGAATTAGCATAATAAAACCTTCATTCTGTAAAAATTTCAGCTTGTAACCCCGAGGTGCCCACAAAAATCATATATAGAAGGCTTTTACTGCGTTGGGCACTTTACTATTAGTTTACAAGATAAAAATATGGGATATGCTCTATTACCTTGTCAAGACGTAAGCGAAACTTTTATGAAGAATAGTTTTTTTTTTTCATTTGGGCCTTCCCTTTTTGTTAATTGAATGATATTTAAAAGCTACTTTTCCGTTAAAATATGTATAAGGCTAGGGCGTATAATTATTGGGATATATTTGTTAGTTTACAAGATAAAAATATGGGGTTTGCTCTATTACCTTG
>MU183836.1:63394-97858 GCA_016904865.1 Pissodes strobi
CACTTTTAATTGGCGACTTTAATGCCAAACATGTCGAGTTTGGCGATGCTTATACGACTCACAAGGGCACTGTTCTGAGAAACACGTTAGAAAACAACCTGGAAATCCTGTATCATCGAACAATTTATCCAACCTTCCATAGTGGAAACCGGTCTTCGTTCCTGGATGTAGCAATGACCCGGGGAATGGCAGGTGTTGCGTTGCCTAAAGTCATTAGCAACTTTAATTCGGATCACTTGCCAATTAAGATGAGCCTAAGTAACGCTAGGCGGCCGGAAGCCTATGGGACATATATATCCTATAAAAATCTGAATTGGCGAGTGTTTCGACAAAGGCTAAACGAGGCAACTGTCATCCCGCGGCAAATTGAAACCATCCAGGAGCTTGAGACAGAAGTTGACACTCTAACCCGCAATATCCGGCACGTCAGAGACGCTCTATGTCCTGTAGTCAGGAAGAAACCATTCGTGGAAACTCTTCCTGACGAAATCATAAACCTAATCAGTTTCCGGAATCGAATTCGGCGCAGATGGCAGAGAAATCGCGCCGCAATTGACAAGACCAGGGTCAACGCTCTCACGGACCAGATCAGGGAGAATATCCGAAAATACAGGGAAGCGGCCTGGATGAAGTTTGTGAACGAGCTCGGCACGGACGACGGTTCCCTGTGGAAACTTGCGAGACAGGTTAGGGGAGGCCCAGTTCAAATTCCCGCCATTTCACACAATGGCGAGGACATCCTTAATGACCGTGGGAAAACTGAGGCCTTCGCTGATTTTCTCGAGAGCGTACATGGGGAAATACCGGACACCGTGCCATTGCACGCTCAAATCACAGAGGAAATAAGGCCCTTTAAAAAACGATATCCTATTCCGCCCCCTGTAATGGAGAAACTCCTGGTTACCCCGTCTGAGCTTCGCAGTGCTCTCTGTCGTCTGCCAAAGAATAAGGCTCCGGGACCTGATACAATCCCTAACCTTCTCCTTAAAAACATCCCTACCAAAACCTTGATTCATCTAATGCATATTGTGAACGCTATACTTCGCCTACAACATTTCCCCAAATCCTGGAAGATCGCGAACGTGGTACTATTCCCCAAACCCGGGAAAGACCTTAAGCTTACCAGCTCCTACAGGCCTATTTCTCTCTTGAACACATTGAGCAAACTCACCGAGAAGCTCTTATTGCCCAGGATGAACAGGATAGCCCTGAACCGTCATGTACCCCCCGGGAGCAGTTCGGTTTTCGCAGCGAACATAGCACTTGCATGCTTGCTGCGAAGATCGTGCAGGATATATATGACGGATTCAACATAGGGCATTGCACATCCCTATTACTCCTGGACATTGAGAGAGCTTTCGACCGGGTATGGCATGATGGCTTGCTGCATAAGCTATTCATCAAGCACAGCTTCCCTTTGCACTTCGCAGCGCTATTAGAGTCGTACTTGGCCGGTCGCGCCTTCTCGGTGCGTATTGGTAAGTCCTTCTCATCCCGGAGAAATATTAGGGCGGGGGTGCCTCAGGGAACGGTACTATCGCCACAGCTATTTAGTTATTACATAGCAGATCTTCCCTCCCACCCTGAAACGTCCTTAGCGTTCTACGCGGACGACACAGCCCTCTATTCCCACTCCTACACCGCGCAGGAGGCGACAAATAAGTTAACGGCACATATGGAGTTAATAACTCAATTTTATTCTGACTGGAAGATACGTCTTAACCCCGGTAAAACGGAGTTAGCCGTGTTCGCCAGAAAATTCACTAACATAGAAACCGCCCCTATCCTAGTCAACAACATCCCCATTCACCCCAAAAATCCTGTAAAGTACCTGGGAATCATTCTTGATTCAAAGCTCAACTTTAGCAAGCACATAAGTCATGTGCACGTCAAAAACAGGGACGCTCTGCAAAAGTTGAAGCCTTTGATCAGGAATGGTTCCTGTCTCAGCCCCTCAAATAAACTCATCCTTTACAAATCCATTATTAGGCCCTACCTGACGTATGGTGCACCGGTTTGGTGTTCGGTGGCCGACACACACCTCAAAAGACTGCAAATATTGCAAAATAGACACTTAAGGGCTGTTTTCTCGGCGAGTCGGTACACTAGAATACGGGACTTGCACGCCTGGGCAGGCATTGATTACATCAACGAATATGTTGATAAAATGGCGTGCAAGTTTTATACATCTGGAATACTCGGCTCGCCGAGAACTGCCCACATTGCAGATTTGAGGTTTGAGTCGGTCGGCAGACCCAAACACGGTCCCATACACCGAAAAACGTCAATCTTCTTCCAGGCGCCACGGCCGCCCGAATAATGGATTTTCCCATCACCCCTCATCCTTAAAACTCACCCCTATCCACCCCTTCAGCGCCCCTGGGGTTGACACGAAAATGCCGATACCAGGAGCGCAGAAGTTCGACATCTCGAAATCATGGTCTATCGCGGCCCGGGGCATGCCCCTCCCATCGCGCTGAAAACGCGGTGGGCGGGGCATGTCAAGGGACCTCGACGGACTATATATACGTTCAAAAATCCGAACCACAGCAGTCTTAACACTGCTTTCGAGTCGTCTCCATGCTCCCCTGCTCCGGTAGGCGAAGTATGGTCTAGCGCACCGAGTCTATGCCTGATATCAATGTTGCAATTCTCACCTCACTGAAGCTAGAATAACCTAGCTTCCTACCTTTCTACCTTATGTGTATGAATGTGTGTGTTTGTCCCGTATATGTGTGCGTATGTTAAACCAAAGAATCGTGAAATGGGGTTTTTCCCACTGTTTTTTCCCCATGTTACTACCCCTCATCTATCCTTACCCCGGAAAATAAGTCATCAGTTCCATTGCCATCCGTGTTGTACTTATTAATTCAAAATTTCTGAAAGGCAACAGCCTAAGTAGAATAGTTACTTGCTGGGATGGTACCTTACTGCTAGCTGAAACATAGCTAGGGCTTAACATCGGCCCATTTGACTGTACACTGCGTGCTGAGAGGTGTCTGAGGCGCCTGTAGGGCGCTCGTAGCCTATCTGTAACAATGTGTCGTGAAATGTATAGTTATGTATAGTAGTTTAAGGTATATGTAATCATTGTCAACTACCATGTTAATAAATGTTGCTTGCTTGCTTGCTCGGTTTGGTCACAATTAAGACCATATTATCGACTACAAAATTATTAGTTTAACTTTTAAACTATTTAAATGAAATTCAGCATAGCGGCTCGCTACATCTGATATTTCTTATAACATTTTGAATTTGGCCATAGCGACCCACTGCAACTGGACTGGAGAATAAGACTGATTTTTCTTCGATATAATCATCCTTTTATAGCAGAAATTTTTACGCGTTTTGTTCCCCAGAAAAATCCAGAATCTCCGTTCACCTACGAAACGCGTGATATTTCGCAACTATAGAGGCGTGTCTACCTGGAATTTTTGCCTGCAGCAATTAGCAATTGGTGATGACGCAAGACGCTTCTTTTCCGCCGACAACGTCTCTTCGCGTTTTAACTGGGTTTTTTCCACTCTGGACCAAAATGAGGTCATTCAATTGCTTTTCACGGTAACGCTGCAAGGTTCACTCAGGTCCTCGACTTGGATGACGAAATTCTGGCAACGCCTATTGACCAATGGAGTTGTTTTTATCAAGATTTTCGGGGGAAACTGCATGAATGCCGAATTAAGTGGTGGAATAGTCCGCGCGCAAAACCGTGTCTAGTGAACATGAATTTCCTATCGGTTTTTGGATTTATAGTCCAAGGGCAAATGACTTCCAATATTTATTTTTTTCATTTGAACGATTAAAATTTAACTAAAAGTTTTACATTTCTTCAGTTAAATCGGGTACCCGGGCCTGTACATCACAACAACTCCACTGCCGTCAACGTATTTTCCCAAAGCTTTGAAAAATGGCATTTCTGTATGAAACCCGCCCATGTTCACAAATACATTGTCGAATTCAGGGGCTTTGTCGATATGTGTTTGATAAGCCATTTTAGCCATCGCTAAATCATCCACGTGAGTTTGTCCACACTCTGCAGCAACTGGTTGCGCCATATGCAAAGCTTCTCGGACCACACTGTAAGATATTGGCGACAAGTTTATTTGCATCAAATATTCTACGACTTGGATCTCACTCGTATCATGAATGGTTTTTCTATTGAAACCGACCCACATCGGAGTTTCTGAAATGCAGGAAAGGCAAATGGGCCAAATTAAAGCTCGGATAATTGTGTGTTCTTTCGCATGAAAACTCAGCTTCAAAATGTCAGATGTATGTGCCACACATTGTAAAATACTTTCGCGACTGGTTTCCCAACGTAGGGAGTAATGTCTCGAGAAATTTCTTAGAACCGCCGTCTTCTTTTTTGAGGAGGATTGCTCGCGAAATTCGATTCAAAGCTCGAGTGGAAGCTATCGTTTTCAGCGGCAGTTGACTCGTCAGAAACATATGACTGCAGTGTATCTTGTGAATTAAACTGGTATACCAACAGTGTCGTGTAAAGTGTATTTTCCGCCTAAAGTTTCCACATATCGATCGTAATTATCAAAAGCAACATTGGTACACAACGCACAATTTGTTGTTATACCGGAAGGTATGAGCTTGCTTTTTTTCACATTCAACATACGTCAGCTCGGTTTCTAATTCTGCGGCAACTGTGTATCCTGTCGTATGTCCATATTTGTTTAATACTGTCAATACTTTTCGGCCATTCGTCAAAGATTTCATTGAAAGACCCAACATCAAATGTTTGGACGGGTTTCAGTCTACTTTTCTGAACAGTGTATATGATATCTTGGCAATTCGAACTAATTTTCGCATCATCGTCAACAGACGTCTGACGACGAACGTCTGGGCCCTTAATGAGACTCGAAATAAATTTCTGCAAAAGTTCGGATATCTTGCAGTCGCCCATCGCAATATACTCCTGAGTATATTCTTCTTGGCTGTTGCGTTGCAAACTTTTTACAGACGCCTTCAATTGGTAAACTACATCAACTTTTCTCGATTTCGTCGATGACTCGTGAACAAGTTTGTCATACAGCAACTTTATAACATTAATTTCATTGTTGTAGACAATTTTTTTCGGTACAAACTGGTCGATAGCCGTTATCACTGTCATTACCGTAATCCGACAAATTTTTTTCCTGCAAATATTCGGCACGATAACTGCTAAAATCATGTTCAACAGGTGAATCTGCTGCAAACTGTACAAGTAAAGCTTATAACGATAAAATATGTGTGAGCGAAAATAATTTATCTTTGGCGACGATTTCGCTATATAGGAAAAGGTTAAAGCGTTTTGATGAATTTCTCAAACTTCGCTGTACGAACTATTTCTTTTACAAGTTTTACAGAATAATGAAAACTTCTTTTCAAAATTCAGCTTGCAGAATCGGTGATATGCGATGATCCTGCTTTGATTCAGTCGTTGTAGAAGCTCAGTGTCATCCATTAAATTCGCTTTTTCTTAGAGTGTTTGCGCCGTTTTAGTGATAATCGGAAGGTCCTTGTGGTTCCCAACCCTTTTCTGAATTGTGCAGCAAGAAACGCACTTCACCTAGTGGTCTCGGTGACTTGATATGGTCGTTTGTCCTGCTCATCGGGGTCAAAATTTTGGGTTGTTGGGATGACGGCAAGGTACAGCAAGCCTGCAGAAAATTAAGTATTTATTATCAACAATTTATATAAATGTTTCCACGTTCATTGTTTAATAGAGAAATATTTAAAATTAGAATGTGTCTGGAATCCCTAACATGGAATCGCGGCGAAAAAATTAAAATCCCGAACGGACCTTGTGATGGATGTGTAGACGGTTATAGCAAATGCAGGTATGAAGCTGCGGTGGTGCAGCGCACAACAACTTTTCTTTCTTTTTCTATTTTAATTTGTTTTTAAGTTTGTTGATAAAAAAAAGATTTATTTGGTTTGTTATAGGCGTTGGGATAACGTCTCTATTAAGAAAAACTTAAAAGAAGCTTACAAATAAAGCCGTTTGAGATTTTAATTTTTTTCTAGCGATCCCGTGTTCTATTCGGGATCCTAGCCTCTTCCTTAATATTAATAGCAGTAAGTCTATAGGTATTGGTCCTGAAATATAACTGACGTGTTCTGCTTGAGCCTCATTTGTTTCGACGGGGATAGTGATTGGCGAAGACAATGGTACCTGAAAAATATCATTCACAATCGCTTATGTTAAACGCCGCTCAATGAAAGCATGATTGAAATAGAATTAGCAAAGTGTTGGGGAACTTACATTTGTGCGCAAGGAAGAAAGGCTTACGACAGAGATGTTTGTTTTGTCAACATTCGTTGGTGCTATAGCGGTATTGATTTATCCTCGATTTGCGGGCAAGGAAGAAGTGTTTGCGCCAAGGTTGTCAGTGTTGTCAGCATCCATTGGTAACAAGACGGGATTGATTTCCCTTTCATTTGCGGCCAAGGAAAAAGTGTTTGAGCCAAAATTTTCAGTGTCGTCAGCATCCATTAGTGCCAAGACGGGATTTACTTCCTCTCGATTCTGCAAAAAATTATGAAATGTTTTGCGATCTCCAAAAATTGTAAAATTTCTCAATATTTGCAAGAATTTCTAGAATTTGCTGCTATTCAAAGCAATACTCAAAATTTCTAACTACACGTAAAAATCTTCACTTTCGAGAAGCACAAAAGCTGTAACATTTTAATAGTATATTATGATATAAGTGTATAAGGGAGCCTTTAAAGCACGCGCGACATATTTCAAAACACGACGCGCAGCGGAGTGTTTTGTAAGTCGCAAGGGCTTTAAAGGCCTCTTATACACGTATATCATACGCTATTTTTTATTACGAATGCATCATAATCTCAAAAATGTTTTAAATCTTAAACTTAAGGGATATATTGACGAATATATTAACCTGTCACATCTGACATGATCAAATGTTTCTATAGCAACCTTTAAAAAAGTAGGCGCATCATAAACATCATTTTAAGCACGCTGCTGCGTGGATAATCGTTGATTATGATCTAAAACAGAGTTTTATCCACAATACCGAAACAGAATTTGAATAAAAAAAACATTTATTGCACGCGGATAAAAAAAAATCCGAATTTCTGATAGGTCCAGTATTACGTATTTTCTAATAATTCGGAAAGTTTGTCTAATTCTCAGAAACATGCAGTTTCTTTTCATAAACATAATTTTATATTGTACAATATTGATATTTTATTATCAGCAATTTTATGCATGCATTAAATTATTATGTATATATGGATATTTTATCCTCAATAATTTTTTATAAAATAATAATATTTAAAGTTCTATTATTACTTACATTTTCTTCGAACATCTTTTCGAATTCTTCTTTGTATGCTTTCTTCATATCGTGATTTATCGATAGCACTTTATATGATAACCACTATTTCTCTTGTCAGTACAAGTTTTCCATAAGCGAAGTTTTTGATTTTACGAAACTTGAACAAATTGCAGCATACAGTGTAGGAGTGATTCGTAAATGGAATCACTTCTCCCGAAGAATCTCACACAAAACACTTGCACATTTTCAATGCACTAAAAAACACGTGAGATCTATTTTTTTTATTGGAACCGACATAGGAAAACACGCCGTTCCACCCGAAAGTCAATCGTCAACTGGAGCCTATTAACAGAGAAAAAATCATATCAAAGAATTTGACAGAATCGTCATATTCAATGTTTAATATTCCGCCGCCATTGATTTTGAGTGATTTCACGGACATAAATTTCAATAATAATTATAAAAGACAGAGCGTTTAATATAGTACGTGGTCATATTATGGAAAACTAATAAACAATTTAATCTTTGTAATACAAATAAAGTTTATTTTAAAATCAAATACAAATTCAAATAAAATACAAGGAATAAAAAATATTTCTTTTAGAACATCTTTCAATAAATTAAAAACCATTTAAATATTATTTTAAACTTTGAAGTTGACCAATTAGTCACACGCACACGGACTAATGCAACAAATTATGGATTCTTAAAGTGACGTTTCTTTGACAGAAATCGTCCTTATTCGACGCATGTCAAAACAAACATTGTTGTGTAAAAAGGCTGACCTGATAGTTCCGTCAGGGAGGCTAGCCATCAAAAATGTAATTTTGGAATTGGTCGGCCGAGTAGCTCGGACACGAGCTCGAACCCCACGTTCGGCCGACTTGGCGATTTTTCAACCTCTAGGGTCTAGCTACCGATTGATCGCGAAAAAAAACGACAGTTATGTGACGGTACCTAGGCATCTCATTTCTCTCGACAATTAGCATAACTATCAGTTACTGGACAAGGCCAGCCTCAGCCGAGGCTGGCCGACCAACGGCTTCTTATTTGGCCCAACTAAACAATATTTTCTATCATGCAAAATCCAGACAGTTCAGACACCTCACTATTATGACAGTTGCCTCTCGTACTAATAGGGAATACAATTAATTGTCGCCATTTGACGACGATAAACAGTTGTAATAATTAGTTGGGCTGTATCAATCAGATGTCGCTCTCAATCTAATGATTATCCGCGAATTTATATCCGATAGTGGCCTTAAAATTATTTAAACGGATCTAGCGATATATAGTTTTCTAAAAACGTATTTTCGTCCTGCACTAACTCCAAAGCAAGGTCGGTAGTCTCTGAGGAATACTCGTTAATACATAATTTATGAAAATGGCATCGTTAATTTGTCAAAGATTGCGAGAATTCCTTAGATAGCATACATTCCATTTTGTACTGTTAAATAACTTCTCTGCTTCTGTATAATATGATTACTCTGGTATTTTGTAATTGGAACAAAGCTGTTTAATTATTACCATATCGTTCGGAATTTTCTTTCGTTTCATTAGCAGATGTAACTATATCGAATTGGATTGAAATTTTCGTTATTATATTTCTTAGTAGAGTATCCTCCGATTTAATCATATTTGTTGGTATTTTAGTTATCGTAGTAACTGAAGCAGACAAATAGATAAAGGTAAAAATATGCGTACAAAGGTCTCCTTTAATTACTGTCATCAACTTCCATCTTATTGCTAGACACCATTCTTTTGCAAACGAATTTATGTAATAATGATGAGCTGTTTCGTAGTGCTTTAGTCCGTTAACTCCTTCAATTATTAGGTTTCAGCTAAAGCAACCGAGTAATAATATGAAATATTAGACTCATTGTTGCTAATAATTAAACATGCTTTAGACCTATAGTGACAGGCTTAAATCTTCTTATGCTTAACTCTGGACGGAGTATTTATGCTTGACTATCAAATCTTCTAAAATTCTTCTGGATTTCGAAATTTATTTTGAAGCATACGTTAAAACTTGTATAAAACTTGTTTCGAGTGTTTTCTTAAAACCAGATTGGCTACATTATCCAATACTCTTAAGGGATTCTAGTGAACTTCCAATTCCTTAAAACTCTTTTTCTCCTAAAACAACACTACGAGGTAATTTAATATTGTTAATATCACTGACATTTTAAGTTTTATAATTAATACTTACATATATGGGGAAGCTTGGCAGATTTCGAAAGTGAATTTATCGAAATTTTTACTTGCGAAATTATAAATAATAAGAATACATGTAATAAAATTTTAACAGCTAGAAAATACATATTATGATACAAATAAGTTTAATCCATGGATCTAAGTGTGATATTGTCACGTTTAGTGATCCGTGACGCCACGCCTGGAATGGCGTGCAGGTTATATAGCTCAGATTATGAATCGATCTACGTCAGGTGAGAAGAGATAATAAAGAAAGCACTTTGGTAAAACAATAACAATGTCTGTTGGTCAAAGACTTAATGAGAAAACAATAACTCTATATCCGATTACTAAAACAGACATGTCCATTCGGTTGAGGTATGGTTTGAATGTTTATGGGTCTTAGGCCCTGTATTATAAGTTTTAAGAGCGGTGTTATGTTTCAATTTATGTTTAGGTTTGATTATTTCATGAGATAATTATTTAAGGTTCTTAGTTTATCTTAATTTCACTTAGCACTTTAAGGCACTATGACTGTTTAACTTTAAAAATCACTTGACTTAGAATTTAGACAGATCTATCGTAGATTCGCTTTGGTACTTTCTCGGCAGGTATCCCCCAAGAAATAAGTTCCTGTGAACTGCACTTCGCCACTTCCCGAGTTGGGTCTGAAGATCTGAAGATTAGGAAATGATTAGAGCAGCTTCTAACTACGCCCCTGTGGACTGCAGTAGGTGAGCGGAATAGATGAGAGACAAAATCCTATCGGACTGATGATGGTCCGCTTTGACTATTTAAATTATAAAATCTGCTAACCATTGCAACTTTAAGCTTCATAATTACCTACGCTGTTTTCTCGCGTTGTTTATAAATTAGCTTGAATGTTTATATAATATCACAGGGTGATATTAGTTAGTAGTTTAAATGTTCTAGTAGTTTACAATATAGTATACATCACTTTAGATATGTGATTGGTTCAATGAAACAGAATTATAATAATCACAGTATGTCAACTAAAATTTATCAACACAAGAACAAAATATGGTGTACTAACAAAACACTAACCCACCTAGAGATTGCAAATTTGCCGATTTTTGCAATTACCGCTAAACAGTACTTATTGTAAGAAATTACCGGTTTCCGAAGATTACCGTATTTTTTTACATAAATAATAAATAATAACAAAATAAAACATTCAAAACTTGTACTTAAAAAGATAATAAAAAAAATACACTCTCCAAACAAGATTAATCTTCTTAGAACTTAAAAGGTATTAACATTAAAGAAAACTCAGCTTATCAATAGTCTTATCACTTGATCATGAACTGTACTTTTAATGCAAAGTATTCCTACCACAGGCGCAGAAAAGGCTATTTCAGACTCTACACCAGTAGGCCGAATTGCCATAAGAGATTTAAAAAAGATTTGCAAGTATTTCGCCTGAATTCTCTCTCCAATTCATTTCTTTTTTCACGACCGATGCAAGATCTTCGCTTCCTACTTATGAATTGGTTACATCGACTTCTTATTGGCAATTGAAAATTTTCCTTTATTGACAACGCAACATTAGCCGATGTTGAAGGAACCGAAATATGAATGGGAGAAACGTGATCATCTTAGGAGTAGCCACAATTTTTCCAATCCTTTGCTGCTTTTATTTAATATATTGCTCTCCAGCAGCTTTTGTTGTGTTTGGGGTTGATTTTCAATGACACCCGTGTCAGACTCGACTGTCAATAACATCTGCGTGTAAGTCAGATGCGATGAATTCCAGGTTTTCATCACAGAATTTTACCGAAATTACCGGTAACTTTTTAAAGGAATTTTGGACCATACCAACCGGTATGCCAGCACTAAACACACTTGAAATTTTCGAAGGAAAAATCCAACTTTTAGAGCTGACTTCACGGACCTCTTATTATGTGCGTTTTTATTATATTTATGTGTCTTGTGACGTGGTTGCAGTCTATGGTTAACTAGTCAGGTCTTTATTTGCATTAATGTGTTAGGATTCAGCATTCCATTGGAGTAAATTGGTCGTATATTCAGGGCTGATGGGTAGTGTTTTACAAAGCCAGTTTTTTCGAAATTCGAAAAAAATACGTTTTTTTTTAATCCGGTCAAATTAGAAGAAATATTTATTTTTTCGTTTTATTTCTGAGAATCTCGATTTCTAAAATTAAGTCCATAATCTTCAACCTCTGAAAGGAACTGGTCTACATTTCATTACTCATTACTCATTCATTAGAAAAAAAGATATAGATTGTTAGGTAAAACAGTGGAAGAATTGGGTGCTGTTAGAAGCAACCTTTAACTTCTAGATGAGAACATCGGTATAAATATTCCAGTAATACCGACAAATACGAGTCACTTCCTTATATATCCCTTGTGATAATGATAACCAATTAATTTACCAATATGATCTAAATTCAAATCGTCCAAATGAAGATTCTTCCAGTTTTGAAGATGATCGTAGTTTTGATAATACGAAATTGTGTCTTCAGAATTTGACTAATTCTATGATTTCTTTCATAATCTCCGTGTTTCGTGTTTTGTTTTTCATATGATATAAAAATTATTCTGTTTTTCTTAGTAATAAGGCTTTTTTTTAACAGATGTATTTTTTAAAAATTCGTTTTATTTTTGCTTTGTGTAAGAATATCATAGTTTCTTGTTCTTTTTTTATTTATTTTGTAATGTTTTCAAGTGTTTTTTGCCAGAGTTTTATTTGTTAGATTTTTCTATTTAGAAGTTCATATTTAGTTTTTGCTTTTTTTGTAGTGTACTCCATTTTTGTTTGCTACAAATCTGTTTTTTTATATAAAATTTTCCTCTTTTCAACACCTCTCGATTTTTTTTTTACTTAACCGCTAGTGAAGAGATACTCATATTACCATATTTCTGATATATCATCTTAATGAAAGGATTCTGAACTATTTCAAGATGTTTTATATCTTCATCTAAGTATACTATGCAATATTTATTATTGAAAGTTTCTTTTGACGAAACATTTAAGTTTTGTCAGGTTAAACGTGATAATCTAAACTAAGTTGCATTACTTGGAAGCTAAAAGACTGATAGTAAGTCAGCTCTTAGTTTACACTATAATTTTGGCTTTTTCTTTTATAACGCTCCAGGTGTGCCTTTTGTGCACTATGACAATTTCGTCGACATATCTACAAGGATATTAATAGCTACCGGACCGAAGACTGTGCACTGCAATACCCTAAATTCTACGTGAAGCTCTTCGCGTTCGGTGTTCTCAATAAATAGAAAATAGATTCTTACAAATGTTAATATGACAGCTGGTCGGTATAAACAATTAATTCTTAAATAATTTATGACCACAAAGGAGGTAATTAACTTTATAATTGACCACTTTAATTAGCGAACTGTACCAAAATAGGTTGGTGGGGTTTTATTCATAGGGTGTGAATTGAAACATGTATTTTAGGTATTACGTACTTTTAATAATGCAAGATTTAATTTGCATTAAATATGATCAATACCTATATAAAATGTTTTCTTACTACTTTCATGCATTCATCCTTTCACACATACAACTAAATACTATACATCACTAAAAATGTCTAACAAAACTTCCTCATGATTTAATTTAGTAATTTCCTTACTGAATTTAATCAAACATGCTTTATTTCAAAATTTCAACTGACTGCCTTTCCGTTCACACTAAATACCTTGTTACTTTTCTTCTTCTACAATTCTCTCAATTTAACTTCACCAGGGATATAAGACTTCGAGCATTTGAGTCGAATCTCGAGTACAGGAATAGATTTGTCTAACTACAATTCTCCAACCGCCATTTTACCTTCTTCAATCTCCATCAACAGGAGGGACGCTACCGCGTTTCTGTTTTGGGAATTTAATTAAAAATGCCCAAAAGAGTTACTTATCCACGCTTGGACAAAGAGAACAGAGTACAGCAGATATTCTCTAATTATCTGTGTAAACAAAATGGAGAAAACAACTAAATATCTTGGCGTCAAAGAGACTGGGTAGATGTTCTTGGCGCCAAACTCAAGCAGAGCGATGACTGGACC
Organism: Pissodes strobi; assembly: GCA_016904865.1. Taxonomy (NCBI): domain Eukaryota; kingdom Metazoa; phylum Arthropoda; class Insecta; order Coleoptera; family Curculionidae; genus Pissodes; species Pissodes strobi. Next base: position 76,944 of record MU183836.1, read on the forward strand.
GATGCTTCACGGGCGAGTGTTTGTAAGGCACTAAAATCAAATTTTTTTTTCTACCGGCGCCGGCGCAGACAGGGAGAATAGAGCAATTGCGGGGACGCGGATGCATTTGAGAGGGTAGAAACACGTTCATTCTTTATTCGACATATTGTTGTCAACATTGACGGAGACAAAGATATATTATATTGAGAACGATCAATAACGATTTCCTTGACGGAGTGAAAACTTGCTTTCCAGCAATATTTTCATATAATGGAATCTATTCTACCGACAATCCAGGTTCGGACTAAGAAGTAACTGAAATACAATGTTTTACATGCACAAATTGCTGTTTACCTGGGATGAACTAAATTTATTTGGGTTTGAATTATGGTTCAACCATAATAAGAACATACAGGGTGTTATCACCAAACTATACGGTGAAAACGATAAGTTAATACACATGTTGGGGTGTTTCCCCAACAACAGCCTTTGAATAGCTAATATAACTGTTTGATCCATGACAGATCGGTTACAACCTACCAGGTAAAGCTCAATCCTCTAAAAAGTGACTACCGAGATTCCGGCCTGATGCATTAATCCAATGCAATCATGTTTTTCAAGAGACTTGGACCAATTTGATGAACGACAGTACGTTTTTGTGTGATATATAAATGATTCAAGAAATTGTCTTGGAGTAACATTTGCCATCAAACACCTGACAAAGCAAATTGTAATAAGGAATAAAAAACAATTAATACGAATATACAGCCAAACACCGAAGCAAATATCCAACTTTTTGGGAGTTAAAACACTCATTTTTGTTAATTCCCATGTTTTCATGTAAAAAATACCCTCAAACGGGGTGAAACCTGTAAATATTTCCTTTCTTTTTCAGTTTTCTTACAATAATAAATATCCGAAAAAAGTATATGTTAAAGCTTGATGTTTTGAGCATTTATAATCGTTATCACTGTCATACTAGTAAAAAGCGTGTATTTATTATCAAAAGGGTACATATTTGCCTTAAACTTAAAAATTATTTCTTAAATGTTATCTACTCACTTAATCCTATTTAAAAATGGTTGGGTGGATACCTATAACAAACAAAAACAATGAAAATCAATATCAATATTTTCAAGATTATAATCAAATCTTGTTTAACTTCGGATATGTCTTGTACATTGCGGTATACAAAAATGTTTATTTTTTTTCTATTTTTAAATTTCGCTGTTTTTTGGTAAGCAGTCTCATTAATTTACTCAATTTTAGCAACAAAAAATCTGTCTCGTTACAAATTTGATTTTCATTGTTTTCCTCACTGCTTAAATCGACATTATTCTGAACCTTTTCCACATCAAAAAGATCTGATAAATCTTAGGATCAGGGAATTGGTCCTGAACCATACCTTCTCCCTGCTCTGAAGGTCCTTTCTTCACAAGAGTATTAATTAACTCTTCAACAGAAGCACTTGCCAGCTTCCACGCTTACTATTTTGCCTCGATTAGGAGCACTGTCCTCTCCTGTTCTTAATTGTCTTAATTGGGAAGCATGTTTGCTTTACCTCATTTTCGTTTTCAGCATTTTGTGTCTTTTTTTAGCGTTGGGTCTGGATTAATCTCACATGCCTTAAAGCCTGCTTTTATGTTTTTCCCACTTCTTAAACCGACTTTATCAATAGTTGCATTTAAAAGTCTCGAATAATGGTTTTTGACAGGACTACCATATTTTTAAGCTTTCAATCTTCTAAGGTATTTTTCCATGCATGTTTGAGGGGGCGGAAGTAGGCAAAACCAGAGGCTGCAGTAAGTCGGAGGAGGCGGAACTAATTTCGTGTTGTTATTTTTGCAGGCCTCTACAACGCTGACTGTTAAATAGCTGCTGAGATTATCACCTAACATAACTGTGTTACCTTCCAGTGAGTTAAAATATGGCAGCGCAATGAACCAGTTCTCAAATGTTTCGGCATCAAACCAGCCACTTAGGATTCTATAATACCGGATATTTGGGATGCCGCCCTTCGCCCAGCCTTCATACCTGTGTTTGACTTTGCATAGGTACAATATAGGACGGTAATGATGAACCAGTCGACTCTTGAAAAAGAGATTCCTCGGTCCTTCCAGCCACGTCGCTCGTAGCTGTTGAAGGGAAGCCCTCAGTCGGCACACAGAAGAAGAGCTTGCGTTCTCATCAGCAATTAGAGCTGGTTGGCCTCCATTTTTTTGATTTATAGGCGCACGGACATTATCATACATCGTGCTGTATGGTACTCCAAAGTTTTCCGCGGCCCATTTCATAGCCATCCCTCGTTTGAACGCCTCAACCACATTTTTTGGTAGACTGGTTTATATACTTGTTTACTTGTATCGTTCAGTTTTTTGTACACTATTGGATCATTTATAATCTAAAACAAAATTAAACATATATGACATATTGGTTATATCCACGATTATACCTCAATGGGTGAGATTGAGAGGGGGAGGGGGTGAGGGGGGTTGATGTAAAGGACTTACTAAAAGTACTTGGATTTCCTATAAAACACTAGTTTTCTAAAACTACTTTTTTTACTCCTCTAGAACATGTATCTCGACGGACCGACAAAATACCTTCTTCATGCCTGCTTTTGTAAAGAATAATATTTTCTGAAGTAACTTTAGTAGGTACTATAAACATTAACCAAAATACACCTGATGTTTGGTTTTACCCCTGCTGATCGGTTGCACCCCGTTTGACGGTAATAAAACTCCCAACACCCACGAAAACTAAACAAGGTTAGCGTGGGTTAGTTAAAATTTGAATTCGTATTTTTGTTCTTAAATTAATATGTGTGTTTATATAGATTTGATAGATTAAAAGGTAGTTTAATCCCGTTAATCCGAACTATACTTTGATATAATTTAGAGATAAGTAAAAAAGCAGAATGATTGATATTTATATATTGTTCTTATATTATATCAGTAATCATAAATTAATTATTTTGTTGTATCTTCGGGGTTTTCATTTATTTCTGACACCCACCTTCTAAAATTTTGAACCTATCAACGTCACAAAACAAAGAAATAAGACCAAATTTGGACAATACCTATATAGTTTACTAATATTTGATTCATGTATCACAATGCATCAATATGTGTCAAAACTTAGTTTAATAACCTTAACATTTTCTTTTTCAAGAAAATCTAGCTCTCAATTTCGACTAAATTATTATGTTTTAAACTTAAATATCTCAAAAAGGGATGTTAACAGTAGTGTTATCATTATCAAGCTATTATTTGCTTTCCTTATTTGGTGCATCAAGCGTTTCTAATCTACGTTTTCAACTTTGTTTTTATTTAAGTTTCTATACATCAAAAATAGAGTACACAAACATTTTTTATTTTATAAATAATATATGTACTGATTTTAATATTAATTGACAGAGACGATATTTCACTGTCAGTATTTGTTTCAGAACAATTCCCTTCCGTCCTATGACGAAGCCACCAGAGATAGGCCGACACTGATACAAGTAAGCAGGGTGCAACTTCAACGTCCACACTGGCCCAACTTAGCTATATGTAGAACGAGCGGCCGTAATCGAGGTTCGCCTAATATTGATTCTGGACATCATGTAGCACGGCACGGTTCGTTGTACGTATATTTTTTTTACTAAAATTATCTTTTTCCAGGTTTATACACGCAATATTTCAAAAATGTTGTGTCCACAAAGTATAATATTATTAATTAGTGTAGTAACATACTAAGAGCCATTACTTGGAACTCCGATTAGTCACTGCTAAATTAATCACAAATTGGTCTGGGCATCCTGTGGCAGATGATTCTAGGTTTTTACATGCAATATTCTTTTTCATCAAGTCAAGTACCATACTCATATTATGATCATCAGCAACCTCTTTCATATATCCACAATAGATGTCAACAACAGATTCTCACAGCATATACAACATATTATCTAACCCAATTTAAAATACTAAAATACTACATCTTTTCTAAGCTTTCACTATTTATTTTATAATTTCGTTGCAAACCATTAAGTTTTTTTTATGGCTGGGCACACACACTAAAGGGAGATTCGGCACTCGACGAGCGGTGTGTGCGAAGATGTTGATTGGCACGGTTCTTGAATAACTGTAGGTTGTAGTTTGGGGGAAACAGATGTCCTGGGAGTTAGTTCCACAGTGATGCAGTGCGCTACACAAAGGAATCCTTCTAAAGCTATGTACTAGGTGTTTCCAGTTGTACGACGAACGGGTGCGCTCTTGCCGTCTGTCGTGACTGTCTGACAGCCGTTGCTGGGGCTCGGATGAGGCGGGGCAAATCCTGGGAACATCAGCCGTGAAATAGCTGTTAACTCGAACTATCGCCCAATTTCCTTGCTTCCATTAATCTCCAAAGTCATGGAACGTGTAGTCAATCAGCAACTACTCAAGTACCTCGAGACCAACAGAATAATTAGCAAAAACTAATACGGCTTCCGCAAACAGAGATCGACCGGAGATATATTGACCAATGTCACTCATAATATATGAAGTAGGACAATTGAGAACTACGGAGAATCTCGAGCGATTGCGTTGGATATTCCGAAGGCATTTGACAGAGTCTGGCATGACGGATTGCTTAACAAACTGCCGTCCTTCGGACTGCCGGCGTCTCTCTGCAGCCGGCTTGCCAGTTTCCTTAAGAACCGATCTCTACACGTTGCAGTTGATGGACACATCTCAGACAAATTCACCATTCATGCGGGAGTGCCTCGGGGCGCAATACTTTCACCAACTCTGTTCATCATGACCTGTTGACCGAAACTAATAATCCTCTTTACAGTTTCGCAGATGACAGTACCCTTGTCTCCCAATTTAGATCAGAAAACCCTCTACCAGCGACTGAGACTTATCGCCGTGGATTACAACAATTAATCAAGATCTGGTGAAAGCTCGAACCTGGGGCGACAGGAATTTGGTCCAGTTCAATGCAGCAAAAACCCAAGCAGCCACGTTTACCAAGAAAGCCAATACGGCGGGCCCTGATATCATTATGGCAGGATCGACCATTCCTTTAGCGTCGTCAATCGGACTACTGGGCCTCGGTCAATAGTAAAATGTCCTGGCATGAGCACGTTGCTAACATTGAAAAATCAGCCTCGCAGAAGCTTGGTGCGCTATTTCGTAATAAAAAACTGTTTACACCGCCGAAGCTGCTCTTGCTCTACAATGCGAAAATAAAACCGGGCTTAGAATATTGCTCACACATTTTGGGTGCCGTACCTAAAAACACCCTAAGGCTGCTGGATTCTATTCAGAAGAGAGCTGCGCGTCTCGTCGGCGACCCGGAGTTGACCCGGGATCTGGGTAGTCTAGAACATCGCAGATATGTGGCCGAGATTTTCCTGTTTTATAGATGTTTTCCCGGCAGATTTTCCTAGGATTTGGCCCGCATCGTCCCGCCCCCAGCAGCACCTATCAGACAGTCACGACAGACGGCTAGGACGCACCCGTTCGTCGTACAACTGGAAACACCTAGAACGTCGCTTTACAAGGACTCCTTTGTCTGGCGCACTGCATCACTGTGGAACTCACTCCCAGGACATCTGTTTCCCCCAAATTACAACTCACAACTATTTAAAAACCGTGTCAATCAACATCTTCGCACAAGCACCCCTCGTTGAGTGCCATAGGATCCCCCTTTAATGTGCCTGCCACTGCCATTAAAAAAATATATATTATTCAGGAATTAATTTGAATCCCACTATCTTCCCACTTTGTTTTGAAGCAACCGACCTGTAACTATGCCTGATTTAGTGGTAATGCGAAAATAAAATATGCTGATCAAGAAAGAAAATGAGAAAAACAAATTCTTTGCGTCATCTACAACTATGTCTATACATTTCGCGATTTCTTGCTAAGCATACTTTTTTTATTTTTAAAGAAATCACTTGGACCCAATATAATCCTTAGTTTTTGATATTCTATTAAAAGAAGAACGTTTTCCTATATATAATATTTTATAAAGTCCCATTTGACATAAAGTATTAATGAAATCAAATTCTAAGCTAATATCAATCCCACCCCCACAAGTTCACATATGTGTTCACCAGGTACGCACAGCGCACAACATAAAAATTTATTCTGGCATAATGCGAAATTTGCGCAGCAAATAATTGTGCCGAATTCTACATTCAACATACCTGCAACACATTTATTGCATGTAGACAGCTATTAATAATAATGATAATAATTTAGATGGGTCAGCTCTCACCGTCCTGGCCTGTGCATTGATAACCTAGCTTTTGCTTAGGTCGTGTAAACGCTATGCACATCAAGTTTATTTTTTCGATTCCAACATCTCCAAAGCTCTTTACGATAGCTCCTTGTAGAAATTGTATTTTCTCTCTTTTCTTGATTACACACAATTTGGCTATCGAGGTTTGCTTAAGCCGTTGCGGATTGGTTATTATTATTTTTATTGACGCCGACACTAAAACCCAAAAGGTGTAATCACGGAATCGCTTTTAAATCTCGTAATAAGTGGAACTTGTCTGCCACATTTATTAAATTAGTGGTTCAAGAAAGACGCAATGCTAACAGAATTTTATGGTTTGTTTCATAAATGTCATATAGTTTAAAAGAAGTTAATTATGGAACGAATAAAATAATACTTAACTTCCCAATAAATTTAATGTATTGTAATAACACCTATTAAATATGCAGCAGTAAATTGGCTAATTTACATTTTTCTTGTAGATATCATCTCTGCTCCCGAAAGATGTATAATAATAAAATTTTTGACATAGCTGAATTACAATAAAACTTAAGAGAACTTTTGCAAGTTAAATTAGGTTGAATAAAAGTTGATTAATATTAAAATATTTCGATTTCTGTTAATAAACTGGCAAGGGAAAAAGTTGCAGTCTTGTGAGATACATATAGAGCGTACAGGGCGTGTCATTATGAGGGGTCTTATATGATAGTTTCATTAAACATGTAACTAATTAAGGTATTAATCGATTAATTTACGTGGACAGTCAAAATGAATGGACTATTTTCAACTTTAATTATATTTTATTCATAAAACTCAACAGAAAGTGAAACGCTTTAATAATAACAGTTAGTGGAAGACTATTTAATGGAATATAGTATGATTTATATGACCACCCTTATTCTCAATGCATTCATGTAAAAGTTGAACGAGTTTAAAAAACAGCCACGCAAATAGTTTAATTTTCATCACAATCTCCTTTTGAGTTCCTTTAAAGTTCTCGGTTTCTCTTTAAATAACCCCAAAGATAAACACCTGGAAGTTTAAATATCTGTTTGTATGTGTAGGTTTTCTGTATATTTTTGATAAGAATGTCAAGGAATGAAAGTTGTTTATTAATTTCGTTTTCTATAGTGAATTGGATTGTAGGTTCTTTGGTGTTAATATGATTTAAAATCTTTAACAAAATGTTCGTTATATGGGTAAATTGAAAAAATGTTACATATATAACGCCACCAAATTAAAGGTTTATATTGATAATTTTCAACAAAATTTAATTCAACAATTTTCATAAAAATATTACTTAATGAAGATGATAGAGGCTCCATATCCCTACCATTGTTTTGTTGGTAGTTGTTGATGTAATATTGAAAATATATGTAGTTTTTACGCAAAAAGTAAGCAATTCTAGTATAGTGTTAATATTAAGTTTTGTACGTTCACCAAGGTTAATATCATATTCTGCGTTATTTCTTACAATATTTAAAGTTTTATCAACAGGCACGTTTGTAAAAAGACTAACAACATCAAATCTCACCCGGGTGTCGTTAGGATTTAAATCAGTTTGTTATAGTTTTTATAAAAAATGTTGTGAATTTCTTATATGTGAGGTAGTGTTGTTTGCAAGTGGATTAAGAATGTTTAGTAGATATTTAGCAATTGAGTGTGTTGGTGAATTTATACAGTTTACTACTGGACGTAAAGGTATATTTAGTTTGTGTATTTTCGGTACTCCAAAGAAATTAGGTGTTTTCCTATTGTGTGGTGTCAGTTTACATCTTCCTATATCGTCGAACTGATTTTTGTGTTTTTTTGACATATTTTATATCTGTCTTTCAATACGTCCTGCTGGGTCTTTATTTAGTATTGAGTAATTATCCTCATTTTAAAGGTACATTATCTTTTTATCGTAAGTAATGCAATCCATTACTACAGTTGAATTACCTTTATCGGCTGGAAGAATTTTAATACTGTTGTCTTTTTCAATTATTATGATGCTCTTTGTTCTGAGTATGATAAGTTTTGTTTAATTTTAAATGGGTTTTCTAGTGTAATTTTAGTTTTAATTCTAAATTCGTCTTAATGTTCTTCTGGTAAGTTTTGTGTTGTTCCTTCAATTGTAGTAATAATATCAAACTTAGAAACGATTTTAGGTGTAACTGAGTAATTTAAACCTTTAGAAAGAACAAGTTTATCAACATCAGATAATACCCTATGGGATAAATTGATTACAGTTTTGTCAATAAAGGCGTTATTTTTGGCATTTGATATTTCATTGTTTATTTTTTCTTGAATGAGATTATTACATTTATTTATATGAATACGTTTTTGTTTATCAAATTTTATTCAATAACTGGTATAAATACAGTTTCAAATGTGCTTGAGATCAATAGGTAAAATTTTATTTTGTAACTTAAATTTTAAATTATTAAATTATTTTTCAATTTTATATTTATTAGATCTATAAAACGGTAATCTTTCTCGTAACAGAGCATTACTTCGATTTCTAAAATTTTTATGGTTTTGTGGTTGGTGCTTTAAGTATTAAATCTTGTGAATTAAGTTATTGTTTTTGCATTTGTGTAAAAATGTTAAACTGTTTCCAAAATGCAATAACTTTTTATATTTATTTTCTAAATCTTTAAAAATAAAACAAATATTAGGCCCATTCCTTTATTGTAGAACTGTTCTATTTTATTGCCACGCTATTTTTCAAAAAACGTGGTACAAATAAAGTGGAGTAACACACAAAAATTTATAAGATAATCAGCTAGCTTATATGGATGAAATTTTATTTTAGGTAAAAAAATAAGCTCAAGTTTAAGAAGGCTGCTGCATATTGACTAACTGGCCGACTTGGGCTTGGTGTCATTGCTAACCTTACACGTTCTTCATTTTGCGGATTGCATGAAGACCGAGCCTTACAACTCGATTTTTCCTTTAAAACACTGCCACTATTTCTACACTTTTTAACCCACCTTACGCGCAGGTGCATCACAAATTATTGAGTTAAATTTAAGAAGATTTAAGAAAATTTTTGACACAAAAACATGTGCTGATTTAAAGAGCAACGCCTCATTTTGTTAACTGTCAACTATTGCCAAAATTTCTCCAAATCCTACTTTACCAAACCCTTACTAGATTAGTTTAAATTTCTCGACAAGTAATATTTATAATCAAAATAATATAGTCCATTCAGTTTGACTGTTCCTCTATATCGATTAACCGAATAGTCTATTAATTGGATAATCAGATATTTGACTCATTGAAAACGTTGGTGCAAACAGTGCATTTTTGGGCCAGAATAAGTTTAGTTTGCTACGTAAATCTGGGTTTTCTTGACCATTTGTACAAAAATCAATCTGGGTCAGGGTATAGTAACATAACTATTATGTATTGGACTTAAATGCCGTAGGTCACCCTACCTCACAAGATGTTTTTGGTCCTATTATAGCCTTATTGAATTCTCTGAGTTAATTCTGCGGCACAGAGTACGATCTAATCTATTTTGGCAGTTTCTAATTACCCGCCCTGTGGCTTCTGTTTATTCATGCCGAGCTTGCTTCTTCTTGTACGTAGATGTGCGTTGGTCGTAGGCCTAGAATGAGTTAATTTAATTTGATTTATACAAATTTTTAAGTTTAAATTAAGTTTTTTATTCGGAATAAATCGCGTAGTTACAGTTACAGTATCTGAGGTATTTAATAGTTATTTTCGAAAGCATTAGATTCTATGAAAAGTTTTAAGGTATTTTACAAAGTATTTTTCTCGGCAGATATGCGCTAACTTATAAAATCTAAGTGTAGTACACAGCAAATTCCTAGGCAGTATTTCCTATGACCCCCCGTAGACCAACGTAGAGTCTGTTATTAACAAAATTCATTTAAAAAACTTGGTAAATGTTGGTCTCGGTCTCGCGAACCTCTAGATTAAACTATATTTTTTTGCACATTCTTCTATACCTTTCTGGTGCTATTGTCGCTTTCTGTAGGACTTTCTAAATTTGTGAATGACATGTCGTCCTTTTGAAAATATCAGAATATGATTTTTTATCCATTAAGCCTTGATGGTTTGAGTCCTTTCTAGTGAAGACGACGATTGCTGATTTCCGCGGACTGATTATCAGCTATAGAGCTCTTCGACTTCTCTTCGTAGAGGCATTGGTAATTTTTTCTCACACCACAATCGTTAGATAAACTACAAAGCCTAAACAATGGCTCTTTTGATTGACCAGATAGAGGCAAGAATAAATTGGTCCTTCTATATCTAGAAATGTGGCTACTGATGTCTATTTGTCCTTTACTGCCTTTTAAAGTAGCGTGTTGTTGAGTGTCTGTATTATGTCTGCTTTTTGCTGAGTATGGGGATTTATCCCCAGGCTAAGCAGCTTCTGAAAATTGGGCACATGTATTATATCAGTAGCTTCTATCCTTTTTGTGTCAGTATTGGAGAGATATCATCCATCGCTAAGGTTGTTATTTTCCGTGGCTTATTGAGCTTCGGTGGTGGGAACGTTGCAGTTTTTATAAACGATGTTGGAAATGTGCCTTTATGAGCAGTCATATAGACTTTCATACTAGTGAGTAATGTTGGTTCTGGCCTAAATTTCGCAGGTTTTTCATATAAATGTCCATAAGAAATTTTAAGGTTCATTCTGGTTTTCAAGGTCATCGGCGCGGCGACCCGATCTTTAGACCACGCGTGTGACCCAATAGAGATCCCGCCCCGTATGGCACCCGCACCCCGCACCGAAACTTGGACCGTATTATTTTCTAGGTCATGAGAGCTGTCATTTTTGACACATGTGATCTGTCAATTGTCAACTATCAACCACATGGTCTATCTATGTTTTGCGCGCGCTTTAACCCGAATCATCACCTTCGTTGAACATCTGCAATATGTTCAAAGGCTTAATTTGAGCTAAATATAAGTCCTCTTCTGACATCACAGAGCCATCCTCGGAATAATGTAATGCCTAAAGACTTTTTAAATTAATTTTAGTCTTGGAGTCTTGTGGGGATCGAACCCATGGCCTCAACAATCAACACTCATAGTCTAACGTTAACTACCACTAGTCCATTGGTGAACTTGTGAATATTAAATGTAGTATTTGAAGCTAAATCAAATCGGATAGCAGCAGTAAGATATTAAGTCAATGCAAAGCTATCGCAGAGTACTATTCCTATACTGGGTGCTCAGCCTATAGATATATTTACTTACACTATTTAGATAGCTAGGTACCAAATATTGTCTACAAATACATTAGCAATTTTATGCTCTTACGTTCATTTTCAGGGCGAACAAAATCGCTTAAAATAACGAATGGGGTGCGACAAAAAGCTCAGTTCACGTCCTGGCGGCCCCGTTAAGGAATGATTCGAATTTAGTTTTGAGCAACTCCGACCGGAAGCTATTTACCATATTTTAACTTATGTTTTTAAGGAATCGTGTTCAGTTTTCTACTCTAGCAGGATAAGTAAGAATTTCTTTATTATCTGTTTCCAAAAATGATGTCGTCGCCACGACAGATATGTCTTTACATTTTTCTTAATCTTAGTTTAGGCCATTGTATTATTTTTCCTAAAAATCCGTGCACTTGTAAAAGTTCCTTGTTTATAATCAAGTTATTACATATAAATTTGTTATTATTTTAGAACTGTTGGCTACTAAATATGTTATATTTGTCCATCAGACAAAGAATATTCTAGGAGCACGTCCCGAAAATTTGTAGTAGGATTTGATTATATTTATTTAAAAGCCTGCATTAGTTGAAAACTTTTAAAATAGCATGGTCCTTATCAACTAATATTGATATATGACATAACATATAAATGGTGTTTTTGCATTTTTCTTGAATCTATTTTTGTCTTCGCCTTGACAAATGTTACACGCTGATAATTCGTAGAGGTCATTGTTTCTGAGATTTTTACCTAGGAAATAACTATTTTAATTCTACCTAGCATAATATCTATAAGCGTAATCCAAAAAGTATTTAAATTTCCCACCATTTACGATTTGACTCGATTATTTCCGAGCAAGTTGATATAATAAAAGATCTTCTACTCGAAGATGTCTAATATTTCAGAATGACATAACCTATACATTATTTACATTTATTCTGCCTAATATCCGAGCTAATATATATAAGCTTATTTTAAAATTATTTAAGTTTCCTGTCGTTCACGATTTTACCCGATTATTTCCGAGCAAGTTAATATAATAAAACGATCTACTCTTCGAAAATGTCTTAATATTTCAGGACCATATAACCTATAAATGGTGGTTTTGCATTTTTTTAAATCTATCTTAGGCCATTTTGTTCGTCTTGAAAATCAATGTAAAAGCATAATATTGCTAATGTATTTGTAGACAATATTTGGTAGCTATCTAAATAGTGTAACTATATCTATAGGCTGAGCACCCAGTATAGGAATGGTCCTCTGCTATGACTTTACATTGAATCTTACTGCTGCTATCCGATTTGATTTAGCTTCAAATACAACATTTAAACGAATATTTACAAGTTCACCAATGGACTAGTGGCAGTTATCGTTGGACTATGAGTGTTGGTTTTTGAGGCCATGGGTTCGATCCCCACAAGACTCCAAGATTTTTTTGATATAAAAAATATTTAGGTATTACATTATTCCGAGGATTGCCCTGTGACGTCAGAAAAGGATTTATATTTAGCTCAAATTAGGACTTTGAAAATATTGTAGATGTTCAACGAAGATGATGATTCGGGTTAGCGCGTGCGCAAAACATAGGCTTTTCAGTTAATAGACGAAAATATACTTTCGAGAATTATTTAGAATATATCGTCAAAGGCAGTAGGCGAGGATGGCATCTCCATTACAGATCTAAAATTATGTGTTCCTTTTTCTACGAATCCGCTATTAAAAATTATAAACACGCATTCTTGAAAATACATGTCCGAAAATATGGAAACGGGCAATTACTAAAACAATTGCCAAGGTTTCTGACCCTCAAGAGTTGAAGGATCTTAGACTAATTAGTATACTTCCGGCGGATACTTGAAAAACACATCTGCGATCAGCTGTCGCAATATGCAGAAAATATCAAAATTATTCGTGAATGTAAGTCAGGATTTCGAAAGGGTTTCAGCACTTGCAACAGTTTGGTCAATATTCTAAATGAAATTCGTCTGCATGGGGAGGGAAAAGATTGCACTTGCATGGCACTCCTCGACTTCAGTAAAGCTTTTGATGCTTTAAGCCATGATATGTTGTTAGGTAAATTGCACTATTGTGCGCAATTTGCTTTTTTTAAAAATTATTTAATGGATCGCCAAAGCCGAGTTACAATTATCGAGCGTGGTAATAGTTTAAGCCAATCAGATACGGGGTACCACAAGGCTCTGTCCTATCACCTTTATTATTTTCTATTTATGTTTTTGATATGGGTAGGAATATCGTATAGGTATGCCAAACTGCAACAGTATGCTGACGACTCTCAATTATACATTCCTATTAATAATCAAAACACTGCACGACAACATCTTACTTTTGATTTGAAACTAATTGATAGCTATGCGAGAAATCATAACCTAAAATTAAATACGTCTAAATCACAAATTATTGTTCTGGGTGGTGGTGCTGCCAGAAAAAATATTGAACAAAAAATATATACAATTAAATAATTGCGTTATTCCAACATCGAGTGAAGCAAACAATTTAGGTGTCATTTTTGATAGCGCTTTAACGTTCACACATAAAACTTAGAATAAAAGCCGCGTATCTCCGTTTAAGAAGTCTTTACAAATTAAAAAAATATCTGCCATCTAAGCAAAAGAGTATTTATGTGATACTGTGATTTTTTCATTGTTTGACGATGCTGATGTCGTGTATGCCATCTCCTTATCTTCAACAATGACTAAAATGATACAAAAAGTTCAAAATAGCTGCATGAGATTCTCTTATAACATTCCTTATCGAAATCATATTACTTCATACTTAAATAATTCCAACATTTTAAACATGCGGCATCGTAGAAAATATCACTTTTATACTTTTATATATAGAATAATAACAAAGGACCAGCCTAGATACTTAAGCAATGTTTTTCTGTTTTTAATCCAAGGAATAACCAAAATTTTGTTATGCCGTTGCATAGATCTTCATATTTTAAGCGTTCTTTTACGTTCGTAGCAATAAAAATGTGTAATAATTTACCTGCCTATGGGAAGAGCCTTTCTTTGAATGGATTCTCTAAATATGTTAAAACCGAATTATTGGAACAACAATCATTATCGTAGACTGTTTTATGTATCTTGATTATGGATTTTTACATTTTACTGTTATTAAATTATAAACCTTTTTTAGGTCATGTCCTGCTTTATTAACTTTATCCTTATAGTAGTCATGCTTACGTTTTTCAATGATTTTTTTAAGATTATTTCTATAATTTTTAAAAACTTGGTTATCCCCTTCATTAAAATTTTATAATAGTCTTTTTTCATTTTATCCCTATCCTTATACTGAAAATTAAACCATTTGTGATCCATGGTTGACGTTTATTAAGCTGTGTAGCATTAATCTTTTTAGAGATGGTAGCCTTTGACAATGTATTAATCTTCTTATAAAATTCATCGGTTGCTTTGATTACATCTAAACTTTCCACAACTGAACCGCAGTTTTCTCTCTGTATCAAATTATCTAAATGCTGTTCATTTATTTTTATAGTGTTTTCTTTTGCTGGAGTATTTTTATTTTTATTTTCATTGTTCATCTTACTTATATTCAACATTACTGGGTTATGGCCAGTAATATCTGAATTTATTATAAAAGAGCTAAATTTTAGTGAGTTTGTGTTTGTTTTATTTCTAACGAAAATGTGAGCAAGACATGCGCCCTCTCTAGTTGAAGCATTTATGCATGACAAAAATCCGGAATGATACAAAAGAGACAACTAGGAATTTACAGTATTATCTTTTTTATCTAGGAGATCTATATTAATATCACCCAAAAACAAATCTAGTCTACCTCCCTTAATCTGAAGCAAATAAGCTTCAATCTCTTCCAAAAATATCAGTCTATTTGTGTCTGGTGATCTGTACAGGGTGGCTCGAATTCGTGTCTATGTATGGGGAACTCGAAAACCGTAAGAGATACAGTGTCGGTCAAATTAAGGCAAAATTGCGCATTAAAGTGCCTAACAACGTGCCGTTTAGAAAGTTTTAAAATTCCGAGTATTTACGGAGATATCCGGAAAAAACCGAAATTTTGAAAAATCGTTTAATTTTTTTCCTGGGCTTATTTAAAAACGAATTTCAAATCTAATTGCACTTTTGCATTGTCACTTTTTCCGTTCTATCCAATGATGATATCCAGTTTGAAATCCGACGTTTCGTCTTCAAGGGATCATCATCAACTTTCATTTTTTAAATACGAACTTTAATTTTTTTTATCGTTTTTCAGATGGTATTGGCGTTATTAATACGAGTATGTGTTTTTTTTAATTATTTTTATTTTACATATTTTGCTTTGGCGTGATTTTTAAATAATTTATGGTAAATACTTTTGAAATTTTCATATTCTATAAAAATATTTTATTTGTTTTTTGCATTAAGGGGAAAATTGGAGCCCGTATTAAAAATTAAAAATAGTAAAATTATTTTTTACGAGAATATGGCCATGAACAAGTTGCTTAGTGCATTTTATTTATTAGCGAAATTCCAATAGGTGTTTTTCCATGAAAGTTCCTATAGTATCACGTAGTATGATCATAAATAATTGTTGATGTTCTCTATTAAATAAAATTTTAATTGGTTAAAAGTTGGGAATATTTTGTCTTTGCAGTAAGCAACTTGATTGAGTAATAGTTCATGGCCATATTCTCGTAAGAAATAATTTTACTATTTGTTATTTTTAATACGCTCCAATTTTCCACTTAATACAAAAAACAAAATAAAATATTTGTTAGAATATAAAAATTTCAAAAGTACCTACCTTATATTATTTAAAATTACGCCAAAGCAAAATATACAACTAAAAAAATTATAATAGAAATTAAAAAAATAATAATAAAAAAATAAAAAGAAATAAAAACACATAGTCATATTAATAACGCCAATACCATCTGAAAAACGATAAAAAAAATTAAAGTTCGTATTTAAAAAAAGAAAGTTGATGATGATCCCTTGATCCCTATCATTAGATAGAGCGGAAAAAGTGGCAATGCAAAAGTGCAATTCATTTTGAAATCCATTTTTAAATAAGCCCAGGAAAAAAATAAAACAAATTTAAAAAATTTCGGTTTTTTCCAGATATCTCCGGAAATACTCGGAATTTTAAAACTTTCTAAACGGCATATTGCTAGGCACCTAAATGCGCAATTTTGCCTTAATTTGACCGACACTGTATCTCTTACAGTTTTCGAGTTTCCCATACATAGACACGAATTCGAGCCACCCTGTACAAACACACCACATTAAACCAGCAATTTTCCCTCCTTAACAGGATATTACTTACAGTTACATCACACCTGTCAAGCAACGTGTGCTTTACTTCATAAATTAAAGTTGATCTAATGAACATAACCATTCCATCATTTCTATTGTGCTTAGCTCCATTGCAGAACATATTGTAACCCTTTATATTATATTGACCGTCATAGATCTGAAAAGTTTCACTAAAAACTATGATGTCACATTGTTTGAGATTATATGTTTCAAATGTAATTAAAAACTCGTTAAACTTTGTATGAATACTCCTAATATTAAAATGTACTATGTTTAAAAGTTTATTGTCCAAATTCACCTTATTCTGTACTTCACTACCCCATATTCTTTCCTGAATGATATCAATCGCCAGCGACTCTAGATTTTTAAGGATTCCTAATTCCGGTGATCTATGTGCCATCCCCAGCACCATAGTCTATCGTGGCTCGAAGGATATCCATGAAATACTGGTAGGATGGACAGTCTAAGTCGCTTGCCTCATGTGAATTTATACTTTTCATTGGCTGCCTGGCAGTTTTTGCACTTCTTGTTTAATTTTGTTTGGACAGTCCTTAAGTTGATGCTCCTCCGAAACTCCGAACAGTATTCACACACAGTTGGGTTTGGGCATGTGTCCTTTTTGTGATAGTACTGTTGACAATTAAAACATCTGGTTACGCCCAAGTCCTCCACTACACTGAAACGTTGCCAGTTTTTGAATAACTTTTTTGCGTTCATTAGTTTATGGAAAACTTCTGGAGAACATTCTCCAAACACTATGGACATAGTATTTGGCTTTTTAGGTCTCTTTATATACGTTATTTTTAAATTATCCGCTTCATACATAAAATTATTCTGCTCCTTGATGGCTTGTAGAATCTGCTGTTCATTAAGGTCACTGTCAGAACCATGTATTTTGAATCGAGGCATTCTCATTTTGGTTATTTGAACGTCATAATTCTTCAGCTTACCCTCTACTTCATTTTTTAGAATATCAATGTCGGATTTTTTGGAGCATTTAATAATCATACCACCATTTTTCATGTTTCTTGTGCCTTTAATTGCCACCTGTAGTTCTGAGGGTTTTATGCTTTGTTTGACATCGGCATTGGTCTGTTTGTATCTGTATGTTGTCTAGGCTTTATCATAATACTTGGCATATTACTGGTAGATGTTTTAGGGATATGTCCTTCATTTCGTTGTAGGGCCGTGCTGTATAGAGAAGGCGATATCCCCAGTTGCTTATCCTCTAGTTCAGTTATTTTCTGCCGTAACAGTGCTTTAATCTCATCTTTTAAACATTTACATACATATATATATATATATATATATATATTCATTCACTCTGCAATCCTTTATTGACACAAAATAAATGGAATGATATGAACCCTTAGCCCTTACAAATTATGAACAGTCCTTGTACAAATGGTCCGTTTACATAAATCTTACCATAATAGTAAGTGGCATAGGGAACTGCATAATTTATCCACAGTAACTTGTCATTTTTCACACGCAACATTCGAAGTGATTCTTAAATTAATAAGGAACCATTCGTTAACCTATTATAAAAGAAGTAGGAACCCACTGTGTGTTTAAGTAATCTTATATATCAAGTTTTTATTTAATTTTTTGGCCATTTTAAGTATAGTCTGTAGACAGCATCAATATAAGATATCTGATTCCTCACAGTTCATAAAGAACATAAAAATAAATTATGTCATTTTAATAACGGGCAGTTCATATTAATTTTTCTGGGTTTTCATTACCTTGTAGCACGAAGAGGATGCAATTTCATATGCATCATATCAATGCGATTGACTTACACTTTGAACATCTAAACCGTCTAATTGGTATTACTTAGGATAAAATGATTTGCAACAGCTATCTTAAATTTATCTGGTCATTTCAAAGGTGTCCATTTTGAGTTAGAATTTTCCGATTTTTTTATTCTCGATCAATTCAAAATTTACGACAAACAAAAGATTCATAAAAACATTGATAATAAGTATAAGATAAGAGGTTTTGTTCTAAATGAAACCGTTTAGATTCGACAATTGTTTAAAATTTGGAATATTAATTTGGAAAAACCTGAAGCCTCGCTCTCAAGCAGCGTATACGTTATACATTTCCCTCAAGAGAAGATTTTCGTCATCAAAAAAAATTAATTGTTACAGTAACAGAGGTTTGTCAATCCTTCGTTTTCAAAAAACAGGAGGTCCAAACATATTTAAAAAATACGTTTTAGAAATAGTATATGTTAAGGGTATAAGGTTGTCGTTAAATTTTTTTTACTTAATTCACAGCAGTAATAGATATTTAATGATAATTTAAGGAAGGATGTTTAAAAATATTAAGTTGTATTTAACAGATGTTTAAGTTGTATTTAACAGATATCTAGAAATTTTTACATATTTAATATATTAATAGATTTGAAACATGTAAAGAACTTTAGTATATAATGGGAACTAAAAAATAGTTTATTGTGTAACAAGTATGTAAAGTCAAAGTGTATATACGATTGTAGTAGAGTGTTGTAAACTAGTGTATAAAAGGACTTAAGTTAAGAGACCTGATCACCTACCGACATCGACATGTACAGAAAATGCGGCAGCAAGTTGCGGAGAAACCAATTGAACTAGAGTAATACAATTTTACACAAAGCCTTTACTTATAATAAAGAATGGCGGAAAATCTACTACCTGCTTAGTCTTGTAAAATATTACTTTCCTACCTTGTAACGTAAATATTTATTAAATACTGCAATACTTAAGTTTGGTGTTCGCCTTTTTAGTGTTTATGCTCTCCTCGTTTATGTAGCATATTAGGTAAGTATATGGGAATAAACCAAGATTGAGTAATAATAATCCCTCATATATATAATATCATAATAATATGCTAGAATTGGGTCTATGGAAGATTGCTTAAGTATGCAAACAAATCTACAGCGAATTGGTATCTGGTGTAAGAATAATAATCTTCAAATTAATATTAAAAAGTGCAATGTTGTATCCTACACTAAGAAAGCTAAACCAATTTATTTTCACTATAGTCTAAACAACCAGTATATTGCACGGTCTGACACTTTTAAAGATCTGGGAATTTTGTTTGATAGCAGGTTATCGTTTACGGCACATTACAACTCTATAATAACGGAATCGTCCAAAATGCTTGGTTTTATAGTGCGCTCTACCAAAGAGTTTAGCCAAATCGATGCCGCAAAAATGTTGTATCATAGTTTTATTCGATCTAAGCTCGAGTACGCTGCCATTGTCTGGTCACCCGGTTATAACGTACACATTTCTGATATAGAGGGTGTTCAAAGAAATTTTTTGAAATATGTAAGTTTCAAACAAGATGGTGTTTATCCTCTTCAAGGTTGTGCCCATGATTAGCTTTTAAATAAATTTAATTTTACTAAACTAAGAAGGCGAAGGGATAATTTTCAATTGCTATATTTGTATAAGCTGATCAACAATAACATGGATTGCCCTTCTTTACTACATAAGCTTAATTTTAAGGTACCGCGTTTGAACTCTAACGAAGCTCAAGATTGAGCTCCTGCACTTGGTCCTTTGCAATGTAGATAGTGCCCAAGATATTATGTCTGAGGCGCCCATGGGCTTTTTATGCCGTCAGAAAACATACATCCTTTCGGAATGGAAGAATGTAATACTTCTTTTCTGCGTGGCCAAGTCGTCTGTGGCCTTAGCAAAGTGCTTCCTAGTGAAGCCCAGAATTAATTCTGGTCCTCAGTTCGGCTCTAACATGCGATTTCTTCCGCTCATTAATTACCTAGACCTAGACTACAGCTGTGTCCAGGGAAACAAACCAACTCGACCTTGTTTATGTTCGTGATGCATTTCAGAGTACTCGCGCATTTCTCAACCGGCATAGAGCGGGCCCTTGGTACGTAGATCACTTTTAATGCCGTTTGACTATCCGAGCAAATTTTTACTGTCTGCCTTATATTCATTTATTGGCTGTACGCTACCACTACCACCACAAGATCGTGATGGTGTATCTACCAGAAAGGTAGCTTTAGGAAACTCCCTAATCCTCCTGGTGCACCCCTGTTTCCGAAAGGTTAGTGTTCGCAATTCTGGCGCTGTCAGAGTATCATACATCAAAGGTTGCGGAGAGGCTTATGTCGCTTTTTAGCCATTGTTCTCTTGTTGGTACTCTTAGACTGAACATCTTCATATCAATCCCCAGGTGGTCATTGCTCAAG